>JAMYWD010003549.1:323514-497786 GCA_028583415.1 Protea cynaroides | reverse complement strand
TGGGTCTATCGACCTTCCCTCCATTCCCGAACTTCCCGAATGTTGAGGGTCGATGGTCGAGAAACACCTAGGGTCGGATGGTCTATCGACCCTCGATGCGACCCTCGATGCACTCTCGGTCCAATTTCCACTTTTAATCCATTCTTCGTGTTTGGGGTCCTATGGCTTGCTTCCTACATTCATTCAACAGTCATTCCATGGTCTAGAACCATGTATAATCCATCTAAACAGTTTTCATGGATCCTCCTATGGTTTTCCATGAAAACCTAACCATGAATGGATGGTTTGAGTTTCTCCGAAATCCTACACTCAACCATATCTAATCTAAGGTCTGTAGAAACTCATGGAATTAGTATCCATACCTGAGAAGATTAATCTTTCTCTGTAACTCTTCTCCTTTTTGCTAAGTCTCCCTCCTTGTCTCCTTTCTTCCTCTTTTCCTTCTTCTCTCTTTCTCTCAATTCAATTAGGGTTATGAAAGGAGTGAAAGTGGCTTAGGGATGTCCTTTAAATAGAGTAGTAATGTCCTATAATAGTCCCATTGAGATTTGGAAAGAATCCCAACCGAAAATTAGGAAATTTCCTAATTTCAGTTTTGTCAGAAACCGAGGGTCGATGATCCCGTCGACCCTAGGGTCTTAAGCTGTCCGACCCTCCCTTAAAAACCATGCTGTTACTGAGGGTCAGAGGTAGGGTCGGAGTCATGATCGACCCAGGGTGCGACCTCCCCAATCTGGACTTCCCGAACATTGAGGGTCGATCCTCAGGATCACATAGGGTCGGATGGTCATCGACCCTCTGTGCGACCCTCGGTGGGTTTTGATCAATTTTTCTCCTTTTAGTCCATTCTTCGTGTTTGGGATCCTATGGCTTGCTCCTACAGTCTATTCAACATGCATTCCATGGTCTAGAACCATGAATCACCCACCTAAATAGCTTTCATGTATTCTCCCATGGTTTTCCATGAAAACATAACCATGGGTTGATGGTTTGGGTTTTTCCGAGATTAGTCTCTCTTCATTATCTAACCTAAGGTCTGTAGAAACTCATGGAATTAGTATCCATACCTGAGAATAATACTCTTTCTCTACAACTCTTCTTCTTCCTTAGCCTTTTCTTCAAGTTTTCCTTCTCTTCTTCTCTTCCTTCTCTTTTCTTTCTCTCAATCCAATTAGGGTTGTAAAAGGAGTGAAAGAGGCTTAGGGACGTCCTGTTTATAGAGTAAAACCTCCCAAAATAAGTCCCATTGAGTTTAGGAAAGGTTCCAATTGAAATTAGGAAGGTTTCTCAATTTTCGATTCGTGCTGTTTTTCCCGAATACTAAGGGTCGATGGGAGGATCGATGGGAGGGTCGGACAACTCATAGACCCTCTGAGACCCATGGTTGAGGGTCGATGGTGAGGGTCGATGGGAGGGTCGGACCTGCCTGTTAAAACATGCGACCCCACCCTCATTTTGACTGTTTTTGGGTAAATTTTCATATTGGGTCTTGGTTTTTCTTCACACACTTGGTCCACTTGGCTCGACCATGATATGTAGGCGGGTTCCGACATGAAATGTAAGGTTAGGCCAGGTTCGTGGCGTGCGGGTCTTACAACCTCTCCAGTGTATACTGAGGTCGTATCGGTATAAAGCGAGCTGTTTTAGTCAGGCGGTCTACAATCACCTAAACCGCGTCAACTACTCGAGGAGTCAAAGGTAATCCTGTGACGAAGTCCATAGTGATGCAGTCCCATTTACATGTTGGTTCCGATAACGGCTGTAACAGTCCTGCCGGTCTTTGTCGTTCAACCTTTACTTTCTGACAATTTAGGCATTGAGACACGAACTTAGCTACTTCTGCTTTCATTCCTCTCCACCAATATAATTTCTTTAGGTCATGATACATTTTTGTACTTCCAGGATGTATCGAATAAATGGTGGTATGGGCTTGTTTCATCAATCGGTGTCTAATGTCCAAGTTTTCTGTTTCGGGTACACATATTCTTCCTTTGTACTTCAGTACCTTTTCTTCGTCCAAGGTGAACTCAGGGTTAGTCCTACCTTTTTCGATGTCCTCTTGTACCGTTCTTAGGTAAGGGTCTGATTTGATAGCTGTCTTTACTTCATCAACTATATCCGGTATAATCTTCAATGCGGCGAACATATTTGAAAACTGATGAATAAACCCTTGGTTGGCTGATCCATCTGGTGCATCTATTACAAACTGTTCATTACCGTGCTTGAATACCTTTCCGGTAGTACCCATTGCGGCAGTTGTGCTAATCTCTCCCTGAGATTTTATCATTGCCTTTCTACTCAACGCATCGGCTACTACATTAGCTTTCCTCGGATGATACTGGATATCACAATCATAGTCTTTCAATAGTTCCAACCATCTTCTTTGTCTCATATTCAGCTCCTTCTGATTAAATAGATAAGTAAGACTTTTATGGTCTGATTTAATATGAAATTTCTCTCCGTACAGATAATGTCTCCATATTTTGACAACATGCACTACTGCCGCTAGTTCCAAATCATGAGTGGGATAGTTCTTGTCATGCGTCTCCAGTTGTCTTGAGGCATAAGCAATTACTTGTTCTCCTTGCATAAGTACACATCCTAATCCCAGTCTTGACGCATTGGTGTACAAGATAAATGGTTGTCCTGGAATTGGGATGGTCAAGATTGGAGCTGATATCAATCTAGCCTTCAAGGTTTGGAAACACTTCTCGCATTTGTCTGTCCAAACAAACTTTCATCAGTCAGTGTCTAATGTCTACACTTTCTGTTTCGGGTACACATATTCTTCCTCTGTAATAGTCATCATAAGAAAGTTTCTCTCCATCTCGTCGATCAAGTGTGCTGGCCATAACGGATCAGACAGTTTACCGTTGAATTCCTTGGGCTTCATTTTCAAAAATCTCTCAACCGGGTCGAGTGATCCATCCGATTTTGGGGGTATGCCCCGAACATAGGTGGTGGATACTTGATAGTTAACCTGAGCTGCTTCCGGACTGGTACTGGAATCGTGCGGCGGGTGGTTGAGGTGTTTGAGGTCTTTGGGTGGTTACCTACCGGTCTTTGCACCGGCTTGTCCGTCCGCATGGGTGTAGCATGTGCGGCTTAGAACATAATTCCCATTGCAACTTGCATTTGAGCTCAGACGTGTTGCATGCATTGCGGTTCGAGTTAGGTTCATAACTACGGTTGCTAGCTCCGGTGGTGGAGGTGGCAAGTTGGTAGGATTTTCCTGACCTGGGTTTTCTGGTTCATATATATTTTCCTGACTAGTCTCCTCCACAGGTGGTGGTGGTGGAACTGCATTTCGACTCTGCCTGGTCACTCTACGTCTAGACATGTTTTTCTTCTGAGATTGATGGTGCCTGAAAATCATCAAATAGGTGAGACAATCATTTATACTTCATGTAGGCATGCTAACCGATGTAAAATTCCAAATTTTTGCTCATTTTATGAACAAAATACTGTCTTTTCTATGCAGGGTCGATGGTGAGGGTCGATGGTATGTCCGACCCTTAGTATCAGACCCTGGGAATGACCTGTTCTTCCTAAGAGCTGAGGGTCGATGTAAGGGTCGATGGGTATCCGACCCTAAGTTTTCTGTCAGATTCCCGAGAGCCGAGGGTCGATGGTTCTGGTCAAATTGTCCGACCCTCAGACCAAAAATCAGATTTTTAAGAGCCGATTCTGGGTTCATTCTTTGTTATTTCCCTTCCGTTTTGACTCATCTCTCCCCTCTAAGTTGCTACAGTGCCGCTCCACTGTTTTGGTCAGTTTGAGTCCGGGTTTCGACGTCCACATCATCCCTACAGGTATGTTCTCCCATTTTCCCTTGTTTTTAGGTTTTTTATTTTAGGTTTTTGTCCATTTAACTTGTATTTTTCAAATTAAACTTTTTTCAACCGTAAAAATTTGATTTTTATTGGGGGCTTTTGTTATTGGTGTCTCGAGGAATGAAAGCCCTCAAAAAAAATTTGAGTTTCATCGGTTGGTTATCGAGAAACTTGGATTTTTGCTCCTTTTGCCCTAATTTGTTGAAATTTTCTATTTCTCTAAATTTTTTCAAATTGGACTTCATTAGTTCCAATTTCCTACTGTGTGATTGTCGTAAGATATGTTGGAACCTACGTAAGTCCTCCTGCCCACATGTATGGGTGAAAAAGTGAGGCTTATGGCCAATTACGTCTTTATAATGTCAAATTTCATATTTTTTTTATCCTATTAACTCCTTATCTCCCTTTTTCTTTCTTTGCAGATACCATGGCTCGTACCAAGGTACCCCGAGTTCGTGATCCGCTTCGCTTCCGCTCCAATGAAGCCGAGGCACAGTATGCCCACTATGTCCGTAAGAAGGTAAAGGGTGGTCGTATGGTGAACTTGGCTGAGCTAGCCCTGTTCAATGTAGAGAGGGCGTTTAGTGATATGGGATGGCTCCCTGTCATCGCTTACGACGCTTGCACCTGCCCGGATTTGATGCGACAGTTTTATTGTAACCTCCAGGTGGTGGGGAATTACAATGATGTCGAGAGGGGTCACGAGTTGCGCATCACCAGCTACGTCAAAGGGTGAATATTTCACTTGACTATCGACAACTGGCCGACCTACTGGGTATTCCTTATGATGGCCCCATGGTGTACTGTGCGGCTGGAGAGCCCCAGTTTGTTTCTATGGAGATGAGGGCAGAGATCGACAATCAACTGCTACGACTTAATCGTTGGCAGATGAGAGCTTGTTACATGCGTCCAACTCCACGGGTCTTCTGCAAGATTATCCAGCATAACCTGATTCCGCAGAGTGGCCACTACGAGAGAGTTTCTCAGCTGACCCAGTATCTTCTTTACAGCATTTGCACTAGGCAGCCCGTCTGCCTTCCTTACATCATCATGCGGATCATGATTAGTGCTACATTGTCCGGTCATAGGGGTAATCTACCATATGGACGTATGATTACTATTCTGCTGACCCGCCTGGGGGTTGACTTAGTGGATGAGAAGATTCAGGAGAAGACCTTCTCATCGCCTCTAGATTGGGAGACTATCTGCAAGATGGGACTGCGAGATGCCCAAGTCAGTGACGAGGAGAGGAACGACATGGTGCGCCCTCACACTCTCATCGAGATGGCTGACGCTGAGGCTGCTGCTAGAGCTCATGTGGATCCTGTCGATGATGATGACCGCATGTTTATGGATGTCGACTCGATACCACCGCCTTCACCTACGCATGCAGCTGGAGCTGGTACTTCATCTATGGCGGGTCCTTCACCTGCAGCTGGTCCTTCGCGTCCACCTTCTGATGACGTGCTGAGTATGTTTCACGAGATTAGAAAGGCTCACCGGGCATCGGATCTGAGGATAGTGGAGCTTCTAGACGCTCAGCGGGTGGCTGATCTCACAGCTAGTCTTTAGGTGACTCAGACACAGGTGGCCTGGTTGACTAGAGTCTATGCCGAGGACTATGACAGAGATTGTGAGGCACCGCCTCCTCCTTCACCTCCAGCTTCTTGATTGTATTTATTTTCTTTGTACTACAGAGTAACTGTTCGGGTTGTGGACTGTACTCTGCTTTAGTTGTGTATATATGTTTGTTTCTCTCTCATTGTATGTAAAATTATTTCCCCTTTAATAGATGCATTATTCTCTTTTTAAATTCGGTTTCAACCATCACTTGTGCTTATAGTGTGTTAATATTACTGTTTTTACTTTTATCCTATCTCAGTTCACAATTGTCTTGAATGTATGCTAGTTCAGCGGACAAGGCCTGAGATGCTCTGATACCAAGTTGTCACACCCCAATTCCGCACTATTTAGAATGGTGTGATGAACCGCTAATAAACCAACGGTTCAACCAGGATCTCGAGTAGGCTATATCCGTGTTATCTAAACTCCATACATTCATAATCATAATCAGAGTAAATACACAATAGCGGAAGTCTTATAATAAAATGAATTGAGAATCTACTGTGATATTAATATTTAAATAACAAATTATTCTGTATCAACTGAGACATAAATAGATATCAAATACATGTCTTTAATAAATCCAAATAAGGAAAACTAAAAAAATATCTAATCGAATACACATGAGTTGCACTCGCAAGAGGAGTCATGTGTATCCACTTCAGCTTCAACCTCCATCGCTGCTACGTTCCCGTACGCTGGAGCGTTTACATAATCTTCAACGGTATAACCTGCATCATCAACTAAAAATATTCGACGTCAAGGGGTGAGCACACATCATGGCTCAGTGAGCAAACAAAACAATGCAACAGTACATATGCATGCAATCAATTCATATCTTTGGTCTGATTTATAGTTTGCAATGCGCAATAGAAAGGTTGGGTGGTCAAAGGTTAACGTTTATTGGCCCCGCCTCTATACACAGGGTGTGAAAGTCCGCCCAAAGGCTAACGTTTATTGTCGTCCCCATCCACCGTAATCATGAACATTATATAACAAAGGTTAACGTTTATTGCTATATAGTGTCATACCAACACGTAAGCCCCTGCTGGTGAGGGCTGAAAACTGGGTTCGCGACTAACCAATCCTAATGCCAAACAGTGTATCCAAGGCCTCACCCCAGCATCCCTCAGAATGTCCATAGAGATAGAGCTAAGGCCCCCCGGTAAAGTCAGAGACTACAAGGACCGAGACTACCTCCCCTGATACTCTACGACATAATAGTTCTGCTAGGATAATGGTGATACGACGATGCTAATGCACAAGACTTGAGTTAGAGATAGAGCTAAAGTGCTGAGACCCGCCAAAGGTTAACGTTTATTGACGTTCTCATCACACCTCCCCTAATACTCGCTCGCATCAAGTACACCAACCACACACATACAATCACATGCCTATTCCTATCATCATCATCATCATCATCATGTTATAAACAATAAAGTAAATATGCATGAACAAATAATGAAATATTGGATGACATGTTGTATGCATATTACAAACATATTCGCATAGAATCAAGCATGGCATTGGACTCAAGAAAAGAGAAAATAGTTTATTATTAATCAATTAGTTTAGAGTTCCGTTTCCTCACCTTAGCTTGCTAATAGATACTTTTTCAAGCTTTAGAATCACCTTTATATTGTTATTATATTGCTAGAAAACCTAACAAAGTCGATAGAATTTAATTAGAATAAATTCTGAATTTAAAAACCATTCTATAAACTGAGGGTCAGAGGTAGGGTCGGAGTCCTGATCGACCTTGGGTGCGACCCTCCCCCATATGGACTTCCCGAACACTGAGGGTCGATACTCAGGATCACCTAGGGTCGGATGGTCATCGACCCTCTGTGCGACCCTCGGTGTATTTTGGTCAATTTCCCTCTTTTAGTCCATTCTTCGTGTTTGGGGTCCTATGGCTTGCTCCTACAGTCCATTCAACATTCACCCCATGGTCTAGAATCATGAAGCATCCACCTATATAGCTTTCGTATATTCTCCCATGATTTTCTATGAAAACCTAACCATGGATTGATGGTTTGGGTTTCTCCGAGATTATACTCTCATCATTACCTGATCTAAGGTCTGTAGAAACTCATGGAATTAGTATCCATACCTGAGAAGAATACTCCTTCTCTGCAACTCTTCTCGTTTTGGCTAATTTCTCTTCCTTGCTTCTCTTCTACTTCTTCTCCTTCTCTTCTCTTTCTCTCAATTCAATTAGGGTTGTGAAAGGAGTGAAAGAGGCTTAGGAACGTCCTTTAAATAGAGTAGGAACATCCTAAAATAAGTCCCTTTGAGATTAGGAAAGAATCCAAATAAAAAATTAGGAAATTTCCTAATTTCAGTTTCGGCGGCAACTGGGGGTCGATGGGAGGGTCGATGATCCCGTCGACCCTAGGGTTCCTAAGGTGTCCGACCCTCCCTATAAAACTGAGGGTCTGACTTTCTGTCTTGGGGGGTCCAACCCTCCCTTGCTGGGTATGCGACCCTCCCCCTAATTTAAGTGTTTTTGGGTCGATTTGATACCTGGGATCTCGATCTCCTTCACGCCCTTGGTCCATTTGACTCGACCATGATGGGTAAACCTGGTTCAAGGTGATAAGACCGGGTTAGATTGACATGGGTCTCACATAAGGGGTAGATTAACTTCTTTCCAAACGTCACAGATATAAATGAATGAGTAGCTCATGAATCAAAGAGTACTCTGGCGGGAATGCCATTAATAGGTACGATACCTGTGATTTGTTTTGGTTTAGTCTACATGCTCATACAATGTAATACAACTAACTAAAATTTAAGTCATACCTGTGACCACATTAGGCGATGCGGCAGCATCCTCCAATGTAACCGCGTAAACTCGTCCTTGATGTAGCTCCTCCATATGTCCCACTTGGTTGCAGTTAAAACATTTTATCCCTTCAGTAGTTGGCTTTTATTGCTGTTGAGCTACGGGAGTAGTCTTGGTTGCAGCGGTATAGCCTTGAGCACAGAAGGGTTTGAATGTCTTGTTGTTCCCTCCATTATAAGAATTTCCAGCTGGCCTTTTTATACCTCTGTTTTGCATGAAATAACTCTCCTTCTGGCTCGATTCTATAACTCGAGCAATTTGTGCCGCTTCATTATAGATTTTCTTTTCATGTCCCAGAACGTGCTCGCGGATGCTTCCCCTAAGTCCCATGACGAACCTTCGGGTCTTTGTGGTTTCCTCTTGCATACTGGTGGGTGCAAAGAAGAACAACTCTTCATAAAGCTGTTGATACGCATCCACGGTCATCTACCCCTGATATAAACTCAGGAACTCTCTTTCCATAGAATCTCTGAAACTTTTCGGAAAGTACTTCTCAAAGAACGCCTCTTTATAAATATCCCAAGTCAGTTGGGCGTGCTTTGTTAATAAATAAGTCCTGGTGGACCTCCACCAATGGTGTGCATCTCCTTTCAGCATAAAGGTGGCGCACAACATTTTTTATTCTTCATTTGGTGTCATCATCATAAAATTTCTTTCCATTTCATCAACCCAGTGTGTCGGCCATAAAGGATCTGCTGGCTTGCCATTAAATTCTCTGGGCTTCAGTTTTAGAAAACACTCCACCAGTCTGGAGTGGTCTAGTGGCTGCGGAACATACGCTCCACTACATAGGTGGTTGGTATTGTTATCCACCTTGAACTATCTCAGGATTTTGTACTTGAGCCTATATGATAGGAGTCTGAGGTGCGTGGGGTATTGTGTTACTCCCTCCTGGTGCTGTGCTTGCCTGTCCTGCTGGCATTGGATGCGTCTGTGCAGCTGGAGGAGTTATGCCTATGGCAGCTTGTATAGTGGCTTGTGCCTCTTGCATTTGCTGCAGCTGTTGGGCCAAGTTCATTACGACTGTGGCCAAGTCTGTAGGTGGAGCTGGCAAATTTGTAGGATTTGTCTGCCCATTTATGACGGATGGTGCCGTGTTCGTGTTCCCCTGTGTTTTCGGGTGTGTCTGGCTATTCTCCCCCACAGGTGGTGGTGGTGGAATAGAGTTACGGCTCTGTCTGGTTACTTTGCGTCCCATCATTAATTAATCTGATAGTGGGATTGCCTGAAATCATTGAACACGAGAGACAATCATTAAATACTTCATTCTCATATTTTAAAACCACTAACAAATGCAAATTTCAAATTTTTCAGACCATTCTATCGAAAATGCTGTATTTTCACTGTAGAGTCAATGGTGGGGGTTGATGGGTGTCCGACCCTTAGTCTGCGCCCCTGGGAAATCACCCATTCTTCCCGAGAGCCTGGGGTCGATGGGGGGGGGGGTCGGAGGATGTCCGACCCAAGGTGCGACCCCTGGTTCTCTGTCAGATTCCGGAGAGCCGAGGGTCGATGCGGGGGTCGACGGGTGGGTCGATTATTTTAATTGAATTTTCCGACCCCCGGACTAAAAATCTGATTTTTAAGTTCCGATTCAAAGTCCATTTCCCATTCTTTCTTCTCCGCTTCGACTCAACTCGTCCCTCTGAGTTGCTATAGTAACAACTCCGATCCGTTGGTGGTTTGCACTCCTTGTTTCGCCGTCTACACCTCCGCTACAGGTATGTCTTCTACTTTTCCATGTTTTTAGGTTTATTTACCTAGGTTTTTGCTCGTTTATCTCGTATTTTTCAAATTAAACTTTTTCCAACCGTAAAAATTCGATTTTTATTGGGGGCTTTTGTTGTTGGTGGCTCGAGGAATGAAAGCCCTAAAAAATATTCGAGTTTCATCGGTTGGTTATCGAGAAACTGAAAATTTACACTTTTTGCCCTAATTTTGTCAAGATTTTGAGTTTCTTGAAATTTCTTGCAATTCAATCTAATTAGTTGAAATTTTTGACTGTATGAGTCTTACAGGATAGTTTAGGATCTATGTAAGTCCTCCTGCCCACGTGTATGGGTGAAAAGTGAGGCATTTGACCAATTTACGTCGTTATTATGTCGAAATTTTGGATTTTTATTCTCTACTAATCCATTATTTGTTTTTCGTTCTTATTTGCAGATACTATGACTCGTACCAAGGTACCCAGAGTTCGCGACCGTCTTTGCTTCCGTTCCAATGAAGCCGAGGCACAGTATGCCCACTACGCTCGCAAGAAGGTAGAGGGTGGCCGCAAAGTGGACTTGGCTAGCTTAGCCTTGTTCAATGTGGAGGGGGCCTTTGGTGATATGGGATGGCTCCCCGTCATCACCTATGACGCGTGTACCCGTCCTGACTTGGTATGCCTGTTCTACTGTAATCTCCAGGTGGTGGGAGATTACAATGATGTTGAGAGGGGTGGTGAGCTTCGGATCACCAGTTACGTCAAGGGGGTTGATGTTCCCTTTGATTATCGGCAGCTGGCCGACTTGTTGGGCATTTCCTATGCTGGCCCCTTGGTGTTCTGTGCTCCAGGAGAGCCCCAGTTCTTTTCATTACAGATGAGGGCTGAGATCGATCGTCAGCTCATCAGACCTGATCGCTTGGAGATGAAAGCGAGTTATCTGCGTTCAGATCCATGGGTATACTGCAAGATCATTCAGCATAATCTGATACCGCAGAGTGGACACTACGAGAGGGTCTCCTAGTTGACCCAGTACATGTTGTACTGCATATGCCCTAGGTAGCCCGTCTGCCTTCCTTACATCATCATGCGGACGATGATCAGTGCCACGTTGTCCAGTCACACTGGCAACCTTCCTTATGGACGCATGATCACTACCTTGCTTACCCACCTGAGGGTTGATTTATTGGATGAGAAGATTCAGGAGAAATCCTTCTCATCGCCTCTGGATTGGGAGGCTATTTGCAAGATGGGCATGCGGGATGCCCAGGTCAGCGATGAGGAGAGGAACGCGATGGTGTGCCCTCGCACTCGAGTCGAGATGGCTGACGCTGAGGCAGCAACAACAGCCGCTGGAGCAGGGGTTCATGGGGATGATGACGATCGAGTTATACATGGATGTAGATGCCATACCTCCTCCATCACCTACTCATGCTATTGGAGCTGGTCCGTCTTCTTCAGCTGGTCCTTCGCATGCAGCTGGTCCTTCCTATTCTCCATCTGATGACATGATGAGGATATTGCACGTGATACGAGAGGCTCAGCGTATGTCTGACCTGAGGATGGGAGAGCTTCTAGTGGCTCAGCGCTCGTCCGATCAATGGGTGGGAGAGCTTCTGGTTGCTCAGCGCGTGTCGGATCAGTGGGTGGGAGAGCTTTCAGCTGCTCAGCATATGTCAGATTAGCGGATGGGAGAGCATAGGGATGTTCAACGTGTGACTGACCAGCGGGTGGCTGATCTCACAGCTAGTCTTCAGACGACCCAGATGCAGATAGCTTGGTTGACTAGAGTCTAAGCTGAGGACTATGATAGAGACAGTGAGGCACCGCCTCCCCCATCACCTCCAGCTTCCTGATGTACTTCTTTTATTTTTCTTTTTGTATTTCAGAGTAACTGTCCGGACTGTGGACTGTACTCTGCTTTAATTATATATATATAAACATTTGTTCTTCCTTTTGGTTTCATATAAATTTGTTTCTCATTTAATAGATGCATTATTCTCTTTCAGTTTAGTTTCAAACAACACAGATGCTTATGGTGTGTTATTATTACATCTTTTAAATTTTTATCCTATCTCAGTTCACGACCTTTTGTAGAAGTATACGGTTTCACAGACAAGGCCTGAGATGCTCTGATACCAAGTTGTCACACCCCAATTCTGCACCATTCAGAACAGTGTGATGAATCGCTAATAAACCAATGGTTCATTCAAGATCTCTAATAGGCTATGTCCATTAAAAATAAAATCATGCACATCCACAAACATATTCAGAATAAATACACAATAGCGGAAGTTTTATAGTAAATGAACTGAGGAATCTAATTGTAATAATCATAAATAAAGTATCAAATTATGTTGTATCAACTGAGACATAAGTAAATAAAATATCAATCATATTTCCTTAATAAATTCAAATGAAAAATCTAATCGAATATGCATGAGTTGCACTCGCATGAGGAGTCATGCGTATCCACTAAGTCTTCGGCTTCCATTGCAGCAACACGTGCGTACACCGGAGCACTCATATAATCTTCAACAGTGGTACCTGCATCATCAACTAAAAATATTCGACGTCGAGAGGGTGAGCACACATCATGGCTCAGTGAGCAAACAAAACAATGCAACAAACATATGCATGCATTCAATTCTTATCTTTGGTCTAGTAAATAAGTTTGCAATGTGCTATAGAAAGGATAGGTGGCCGCCGCACCTCTATACACGAGTGTGTGAAGCTGCCCAAAGGTAATGTTTATTATCGTCCCACATGCACCCACCATGGACAATGTATACGCAAAGGTCACGTTTATTGCTGTACCAGTTGCCCATACCAACACGTAAGCCCCTGCTGGCGAGGGCTCGCAAACTGGGCTCGCAACTAACCAATCCTAATGCCAATCAGTGTATCCAATGCCTCACCCCAGTATCCATCAATACGTCCATAGAGATGGGGCTAAGGCCCCCCGGTCGAGCCAGAGACTACATGTCACACCCCAATTCTACACCATTCAGAACGGTGTGATGAACCGCTAATAAACCAACAGTTCAATCAGGATCTCTAATAGGCGGTATCCATTAAAAATAAAACCATGCACATCCACAACCATAATCAGAATAAATACACAATAGCAGAAGTCTTATAGTAAATGAACTGAGGACTCTAAATGTAATAATCATAATTAAAATATCAAGTTATCGTTGTATCAACTGAAACATAAATAAATAAAATATCAATTACATCCTTTTATAAATTCAAATAATATTCTAATAGAATACGCATGAGTTGCACTCGCATGAGGGGTCATGCGTATCCTCTAAGTCTTCAACTTCCATCACAACAACATGCGCGTATACTGGAGCACTCATATAATCTTTAACAGTGGTACCTGCATCATCAACTAAAAATATTCGACGTCGAGAGGGTGAGCACACATCATGGCTCAGTAAGCAAACAAAACAATGCAACATACATATGCATGCATTCAATTCATATCTTTGGTCTGGTAAATAAGTTTGCAATGTGCTATAGAAAGGATAGGTGGCCAAAGGTCACGTTTATTGACGTCGCACCTCTATACACAAGTGTGTGAAGCCGCCCACCATGGACAATGTACACGCAAAGGTCACGTTTATTGTTGTACTCATTGCCCATACCAACACGTAAGCCCCTGCTGGCGAGGGCTCGCAAACTGGACTCGCAACTAACCAATCCTAATGCCAATCAGTGTATCCAAGGCCTCTCCCCAGCATCACTCAATACGTCCATAGAGATAGGACTAAAGCCCCCCGACAGAGTCAGAGACTACACGGTCCGAGACCACTTCCCCTCATACCCTACGACGTAATAGTTCTGCTAAGTTAATGGCGATACGACGATGTCAGTGGACAAGACTTGAGTTAGAGATAGAGCTAGAGTGCTGAGGCCCCGCCTATGACACCTCCCCCTGATACTCGCTTGCATCAAGCACACCAACCACACACATACATCCACATGCCTATTCCTATCATCATCATCATCATCATGTTATAAACAATAATAAAATATGCATGAACAATAATAATAGAAATATTGGATGACATGTTGAATGCACATGACAATCATACACGCATAAAATCAATCATGGCATTGGACTCAAGAGTAAAATAGTTTGTTATTAACCAATTAGTTTAGGTCTTGTTCCCTCACCTTTACTTGATCGTAGGTCCTCTTTTAAGCTTTAAGAATCAACTATATATCGATATTATATCACTAGAAGACCTAATCAAGTCGATAGAATTTAATTAGAATTAATTCAGACTTTAAAAAGCATGCTGTTAACTGGGGGTCGATGCCAAGGTCGGAGGTTCCATCGACCCTGGGTGCGACCACCCACAGTCTGGACTTCCCGAACGCTGGGGGCCGATTGTTAGGGTCTGGTAGGGTCGATTGGCCATCGACCCCCCCCTGTGCGACCCCCTGTGGGTTTCGTCAAATTTTGATCATTCAGTCCATTCCTTCGTGTTTGGGGTCCTATGACTTGCTTCTACAATCCATTCCACACATGTTCTATAGTCTAGAACTGTAGTTCATTCACCTATATGGTTTTTATGATTTCCCCCATGGTTTTCTATGAAAACCTAACCAGGGATGGATGATTTGAGTTTCTCCTAGATCATTCCCTCTTCACTATCTATTCCAAGGTCTGTAGTATTACATGGAGATAGTATCCATACCTGAGAATTAGAATTGTCTCTCTGAAACCTTCTCTTTGATCTTCTTCTCCACTTTCCTTCTCTTCTCTTTCTCTTCTCCTTCTCTTCTCTTTCTCTCAATCCAATTAGGGTTCTAAAAGGAGTGAAAGAGGCTTAGGGACGTCCTATTTATAGAGTAGAAACTCCAAAAATAAGTCCCATTGAGATTAGGAAAGAATCCCATTGAAATTTGGAAAGTTCCTAATTCACGGTTTCTGTCGGCAGACTGGGGGTCGATGAGGGGGTCGGAGATCCCGTCGAACCCTGGTTCTAAAATGTCCGACCCCTGGTTAAAAACTCAGGGTCTGACTTTTTGTCTTGGGGGGTCCGACCCTGACCTGCTAGGTATGCGACCCTCCCTCTTATTTTTGTGTTTTTGGGTCTGTTTAATACCTAGGATCGCGATCTCCTTCACGCACTTGATCCATTTGGCTCGACCATGATGGGTAGACCTGGTTCAAGGTGGTAAGACCGGGTTAGTTCGATACAGGTCTTACACTACACGGTCTGAGACCAACTCCCCTCATACCCTACGACGTAATAGTTCTGCTAAGGCAATGGCGATACGACGATGTCAGTGGACAAGACTTGAGTTAGAGATAGAGCTAGAGTGCTGAGGCACCGCCTATGACACCTCCCCCTGATACTCGCTCGCATCAAGCACACCAACCACACACATACATTCACATGCCTATTCCTATCATCATCATCATCATCATGTTATAAACAATAATTTAAATAGGCATGAACAGTAATAATAGAAATATTGGATGACATGTTGAATGCACATAACAAGCATACACGCATAGAATCAATCACGGCATTGGACTCAAGAATAAAATAGTTTATTATTAACTAATTAGTTTAGGTCTTGTTCCCTCACCTTTACTTGATCGTAGGTCCTCTTTCAAGCTTTAAGAATCAACTAAATATCAATATTATATCACTAGAAGACCTAATCAAGTCGATAGAATTTAATTAGAATTAATTCTGATTTTAAAAGCATGATGTTAACTGGGGGTCGATGCCAGGGTCGGAGGTTCCATCGACCCTGGGTGCTACCACCCAGATTCTGGACTTCCCGAACACTGGGGGTCGATTGTTAGGGTCTGGTAGGGTCGTTTGGCCATCTACCCCCCGTGCGATCCCCTGTGGGTTTAGTCAAAATTCTCATCCTACAGTCCATTCTTCGTGTTTGGGGTCCTATGGCTTGCTTCTACAATCCATTCCACACATGTTCTATGGTCTAGAACCGTAGTTCATTCACCTTTATGGCTTTTATGATTTCCCCCATGGTTTTCCATAAAAATCTAACCATGGATGGATGATTTGGGTTTCTCCTAGATCATATCCTCTTCACTATCTATTCTAAGGTCTGTAGAATTACATGGAGATAGTATCCATACCTGAGAATTAGGCTTGGTTCTCTGAAGCCTTCTCTTTGATCTTCTTCTCGACTTTCCTTCTTTTCTCTTTCTCTTCTCTTTCTCTTCTCTTTCTCTCAATCCAATTAGGGTTCTAAAAGGAGTGAAAGAGGCTTAGGGATGTCCTATTTATAGAGTAGAAACTCCCAAAATAAGTCCCATTGAGATTAGGAAAGAATCCCATTGAAATTTGGAAAGTTCCTAATTCACGGTTTCTGTCGGCAGACTGGGGGTCGATGAGGGGGTCGGAGATCCCGTCGACCCCTGGTTCTAAAATGTCCGACCCCTGGTTAAAAACTCAGGGTCTGACTTTTTGTCTTGGGGGGTCCGACCCTGCCCTGCTGGGTATGCGACCCTCCCCCTTATTTTTGTGTTTTTGGGTCTGTTTAATACCTGGGATCGCGATCTCCCTCACGTACTTGATCCATTTGGCTCGACCATGATGGGTAGACCTGGTTCAAGGTGGTAAGACCAGGTTAGTTTGATACGGGTCATACAACAAGTTCCTTTGAACATTTCTTGCCAAATTCAACAAGCTAGCACTTGAGATCAAGGATCTCCAGCCCAAAGTATCCACCACAGCTCTAAGGGCCTCTATTCTTGACAAGAAGTTGATATACTCTATCACTAAGAAACCTCCCAAGAACCTCATCGATATGCTCCACCGGGGTGAGAGGCATGCTACAGCCAACGACGCAGTTGATGCAGTCACAAAGAAGGAAAGGGTGCCTCTACCGAGGCATCTAACACAAAGTCAAATCAATTTGACAAGTCAACAAAGACCTAAAAAGCTAGCAAAATGCCGAGGTTAGGGGAATGACAATCGATAGGGAAGATTGGCTTCCCTGGATGATCTCTGTATGTTCCTCTAGCATCAACATATCATCCCCTGAACAAGCTAGTAATGAAGATCATGCATATCAAGAAGAATGATCCCACGATCACTTAATGACGAGACCTCCACCGATATACACCCAGCTTCAGGATCGGAACCCAAGACAATTTTGTCTCACCATAATGAACATGGTCACTACACTGATGATTGTTGACATCTCAAGGCCCTCATCAATGACAACATTAATAATGGCTATTGGGTAGAGTTCGTGGATGACGCACAAATCCCTAAGAGTGAGAAAATAAAAACTGGCCGACCTACCCCAAACACCTGAAGGATTGAGGCAGGGGAAGGCAGTGGCGCAAAGAAGGATGTCGGGATCCAGATGGCCAGAATCCCCTATCTCTTTGGCGCTCCCCAAGTCGCACCGACTTCAACATAATCCATCTCCTCCTTTGGGAAGCAATCCTAGAGTCGGCAAAAAAGCCCCATGGTCGAGGTGGAAAGCAAAAGACAAAGTTGAGATCCCAACTTGGCTTTTCCCTATCCATCAAAGAAGAAAACTCAACTCGGTTGCTCATTCAGCAGTTTGCCGACCTGAATCTGGCCTAAATGGCCGATCTTTCGGACATCAAGCTGGATCCCGTGCAAGCCCACAAAGGACGAGACCAAACGACCTTACGCCCTTTTCATTCATCACAAGAGGCCCCCTCAGGCATTCTTAACAGATCAACCAGAGTCAAAGTACGACCTCGCTCTGGTCGACCATGAGTATGCTGGCCATGACTACTACAAGATTGTCACGGTCCGGCCAAAATACTACCAAGGGCATGTCAATTCCATTCTCGGATCACCTCCACCAGATAATGGCACGCTGTCAAATCGTATGAACAACAAAGAGGTCATTAAAGATAAAGGGAAAAAGCCTCAGATAGAAGACTTCATCTCCTTCGGTGACGATGATCTAATTGACATCGTCATTCCCCATGAGGATGTGATCGTCATCAACATGTCTATTGATGAACACCTTTTAAGTGTGAATTTAGGGCATAAATGATGCATCTCTTAAACCTCTCTATGATGTTTCTAGGGTATTTAACGTTGTTTTGGTGTTTGTAGGGTGTCGATGAAAGACTGGAGAAAATCCGAGATTTAAAAGACCATTTTATGGAGTTTCAGTGATCCCACCCAGTCAAATCAGCCGCCATGCATAGAAGAGGAGCAATTAACCACGAGGTTTGGCCGAATCAGAGCCAACCGAGTCAATCGGCTAGACCGGTCAGCTCAACAAAAGGACTGCCAACCCTATTTATGGAAATCTGCACACTTTGAAAAGAAATCGAGAAATTATGGAAAGACAATTTGTTTTTGGAGATCAATTATTATGTATCTTTGGTTGTGTTAACTTTCCAAGTTTTAGTTTTCTTAAAGAGGGAAAGAGTTGTAATTAGGATTTGCTAGCAAGAGCATTCCTAAAATAAGAGATTTGGTTTTGGTTATATAAAGAGCACCATAGTGCCAATGAGGTTAGTTTTAGTTTAGTTTTTTTTCTCTAGTTTTATTCTAGTTTTTTTCTTTCTCTCATGAAGAGTTTTTATAATTTCTGTTCTATAAGTTTTTATTTTTATTTTTTATAATAAATGAGATGTGCTCTTGTTTACTTTCTTTTGCTTAGATTTATTTTCTTCCAAGTCTGGTTTCAGTTCTAGAATTCTATAGGAGGGTATATCAATATAGGTTGTATCCCATTACTATTTTAATTTAGGGGAGAAGGCTCCCTTTGTAATTGTTTGCGAATCGGCTTGGAGTGACAATGGGACGACGAGCGATGGAGAGGATTTCCAACGAGATAAGTTTTTTCTTTTGTTTTCCCTTTTGTTTTTGTTTTCTTTCATGCAATAGACCTGTGTTAATTTATGGTTGGAGTGATTAGGTGGTTAATTCAATCAAATCCCTTTGGTACACTTTGCCGTATTTGAGTTAGGATAATAGCGATTCCTCCCTGAGATCGATCCGTTATTGCATGATACCATGCACTTGCGGTTACATATTTAATTTTCATCAAGTTTTTGACGCTGTTTTCGGGAGGCAAGCAGTTATTTTTCCTATTTTAAATAGTTCAAAGTAGTTTAAAAAATAGAAAAGAAAAGAAAAATGCAAAAAAATTTCATTGTTTTCATGCCTTTCTTTGCACCTCCGATCCGTTAGTTTGGAATAGTACAATCAACGGTCCAATCCTGATCATGATGTGGTGTTAAAGGATGCTGGCTATTGAATTATCAAGAGAAATAATGACCAATATCTTCAGCGGTAATAACGTTGTTTCTCAAGGTGATTGCGGATATGATCGGTCTTTAAGCCATTGATCGTCAAGAGGTTTGCATTGACCTTAATTCGAACAAATCCAGCTTTTCGTGTGGAATTTAGAGGAAAAAAAGAGAAAATTTTAACTTGTTAAAGTAGTTTTGTTCATGAGTGTGTGGACTTGTTATTCCTCCCTTAGGGGTTGGTACCTTCCATAAGGTGTATATGATGCTGAACAATAGAATGACTAATACCCTTGATGTCAACCACAGTCCAACCTAAGGCTTCTTTGTGATTTTGTAAGAGTTTAACTAACTCTTCTTCCTGACTAGAGTCAAATCAGATGCAATAATAACGGGAAGAGTCTGGTCAAGTCCTAAGAAGGCATACTTCAGGGTGGACGATAACTCCTATAATTCTAAGCTAGGTGGTTCAACCATTGAGGGCTTGGGAGTGAAGTGGATAGAGGTCCTAGAGGTTCCACAGGTGTGTGGATACTCCATGCCTCTGATGAGAAAGTGTCATCTACTTCTCCCGACTCTTCCATACATTGCAAGAATTCCAAGTCAAAGTCTATGTCAAAAGTAGTCACGACATGGTCGGAGATTCCTTAGAGCATGTGTACTTCCTCAGTAGGTTGCTTATCCAACCTAAATAAATTTAGATCAACAGTTTGGGTACCAAATGATAGCTTCATGAGACCATTCCTATAATTTATCTATGCATTGCTTGTAGTCAAAATTATCTCCTTAGAATTATAGGGATTTGATTCCTATTGAAGACAAGATGTGTTTCTAAAACAATGAAATCAACGGGAAAAAAGAAATTCCCCTACCTTCAATTAAACATCCTCTACCATTCCACTCTATGAGTCTTTACAGAGTGATCAGCTAGTTGAAGCGAGATGGACATTGGTTTCAACTTTCTCAATCCTAATTGCTGGTAAACATGATAAGGTAAAAGATTTACACTTGCTCCTAAGTCTAGCTGAACATGATCAATAAAGGTATTGCCATGATGCAAGAGATGGTAGGACAGCCAGGGTCCTTGTATTTGGCTGCCACAAGATGGTTCAGAAGAGACTTAAATGTGCAGCCAAGAATACCTTTTTGGAAACTTGACTGATCAGCTTTTGTGTGCTTTTGCATAAATAGGGATTTGGTCAATTGCATCCAAAAGTGGGATGTTCAATTCTACTGTTTGAAGACTTCTAAAATTTTATCAACTAAAGCAGTCTTCTTTCGATTTACCAACCTATTAGGGAATGGGGCTGGTGGAGTAGTGACAACCTCTTTGGGTTTTTTAGGTTTATCAGACGAACCTGAAGACGGAGGCTTAGCAGCTACCTCAGATTGGGGAACATTAACGGGAGAAACTGTGGGTTTATTCTTTGGTACTTCATCCCATAGGTACCCTTGGCCACTTCCTAATGTATGGACTGTATTACATTGTTTGGAGGCCCTGATTGATTTTCTACGCCATTCATCTAAAGGTTTGGCCTATTTGGTTATGGGTAATGGCGTATGTTGGTCTTTGGTTGGCTGGGCAGAATACCCCTATTCTTTTCACACAACAGGGTAACCAATTGGGTAAATGTCCTCTCCATACTGGTATATTCTGCCATAAGAGCTGCCACATTCTTCTCTGACTCACTGAGTTTGGCTGGCTCACCCGTGTTAAAAAACCCAAGGGGTTGCTGAAAATTACCTTGAGGAAAAAAATTGGATCAAGGGGGAGCATATGACCTGATGTGACTAAGTGGACCTTGATTTGAAAATTGGGGTGGGTTTGCACGGTTCCCTTGGTTCTTGAGAAATTTGGGTGATTTCTCCATCCTGGATTGTAAGTGTTACTAAACGGATTGTAAAGTGCACTTACATTCGCATTTTGAGAATTGCCCCCTGAAGGGCATTCCTCCACTGTGTGTCCAGGAGTTTGACACTAATTGCACATTAAGATTTGCTTTTGGATAGGGTTTCTGGGAACCAAAGCTTCTACCTTTTGATAAAGCTATCTAAGTGTTCCTCCTTAGCTACTATGCCATTGACAAAGTAACCTTTACCTTTTTGGGTGAGGTCTGTCCCCAACATAGACTCCCACTCTCTTGTTTTTTTGGTGAGATCTGCCAAAAAGTTTCAAGCGTTAGTAGCATCCTCATAAGAAGTGAATCCTCAAGGACATATAGACTCAAACATCTGCTTGGTAGGGAAGTCTATCCCCTCGTAGATAATTTGGAAAAGCTGCCACATTTTAATTGGTGAAGGCACTTTTGGAGTAGACCTTGGAACCTCTCCATGAGTTGTGAAGAAGACTCATTTGGCTCTTGCTTGAACCGCATTATATCCTCTCGAAGTTTATTTGTCTTGTAAAGAGAAAAAAACTTTTTAAGGAATAACACAGTAAATTTGGCCCATCAAGTAATGGAATTTATGGGAAGACCATAAAGCTATTTTTTAGCTCCATCTTTGAGTGAAAAAGTGATGCACCTCAATTTGATAGTATCATCACTGAGTTGTTGCATCTTAATGAGGGAACACGCATCCTCATACTCACGGAGGGACAAGTATGCATCCTTTAAAGATAATCCATGAAAATTGGGAAGCATGGTAATGAATTGAAACTTAATTCATAGTTATTACCTGTGGCAGCCGATAATTAAATACATGAGGGTTTTGCTGCCCTAGCAGGTTATAACCTATCCTTAAGTGTCATCTTTGGTTCAGCATTAAGAAATTAAATTTTGATTTTTCAGATACTAGTACTCATAGAGGACTCCAACTATCTGAGTTGGAAGAATTGTGAAATGATGCCTACAACAGTGCCCGCATCTATAAAGACAAGACCAAGGCTTACCATGACCGACATATCCTTCGAAATTCTTTCACCCCTGATGATAAGGTTTTGCTTTATAATTCCCACCTGCATCTTTTTCCTGACAAACTTAGATCCCATTGGGAGGGCCCTTATATTGTTCAAAATGTTTTCTCATCGGGAACAATTGAGATTTTGAATCCAGGTACAGGCGCAACCAGCAAAGTGAATGGCCAGAGTCTGAAACCATTTTTGGAGCTTTCACACGACTCCATTGAAGAGGTCATGGATCTCCATGAGCCTTTTTACATCGATCCTTGATTCAGGGAGTTTTTTCTTCCCGTTGTCTTTGTCTTTTATTTTTCTGCATACATTAAGGACAATGCATGATTTAAGTATGGAGGAAGAGTTGAGATTTCATTAAAAAAAATTAATTTTGAGCTTTCATTGCAAATTTTAACTTTTTAACTTTGGTTTTTGGGAAAGTCAATCACTATTTTTATGGTTTTGATATAAAAGAGGAAGGAGAAAGAGACCTAGGACATTATCACATGCGAAGTAATAAAACCCTATGTGAGGATAGTACTTAGGTTGTATCTTGAGGTGAGAATCGAGTTAAAAAATACATCTTATCTCACTTGAAGGAATGAATCTTTTATGGTTATAGTTGGTAATTTATACCTTTGAATAAAGCTGAAACCTCCTTGTACTAGAAAAAAAATAATAAAATAGTAATATAAGAGTTTTTATTCTAGAACTAGACAGGGCATTACACCTTAGGAAGCAAGGTGTCTTGATAGAAATTCCTTAGATACAGCTCTATTTTAAAAAATACTCTTTAGCATCAATGTCCTTAAAGATATATGCCAAAAGTAAAGCTACATAGTAACATGGCAATGCATAACCATCTGCACTTCTCAAGCCAATCGTAGTGGAGTAGCTTAGAGAGGAAGAAAAAGAAAGAAAAAAAGAAAAAGAAAAAATAAATGTGTAATACAAGTGTTGAAAGCTTATCTTAGGTCTTAATTACCAGTATGTTACAAAGGATTCACCTTAAGGAGAGATATGTTTGGAAGATATAACAAAATTTCCTAATTGAAATGCGACCTTAGTGTTTGAATCATATAAGGTAGCAAAGTTCAAGTGTGGGGGTTTCTATGTTTTCTTGATTCTAGGTTAAGTGTCTTGACTAATAGAATGTGTATGTCTCTTTTTCCTCAATACAAAAGTTAAAGTTTGAAATTTTTATATGAATTTTGTGTGTTTATTTTTTAAAAACACTCACGAGATGCAACTCATCCACTAGGAGTGACCTAGGGGTTTAAAGGCTTGTTGTACGTGCTAAGTGCAATTGTGATTCCTAAGAAAGTGAGTTAAGGTTTTATTTTATTTTTTTTAATATTTTTATTTATCGGGACTAGCAAAGCTCAAGTATGAGTGAATCTGATGAACACCTTTTAGGTATGAATTTAGGATATAAATGATGCATCTCTTAAACATCTCTATGATGTTTATAGGGTAATTAACGTTGTTTTGGTGTTTGTAGGGTGTCGATGAAAGAATGGAGAAAATTCAAGATTTAAAAGACCATTTTATGGATTTTCAGTGATCCCACCCAGTCAAATCAGCCGCCATGCATAGAAGAGGAGCAATCAAGAGAATCAACCACGAGGTTTGGCAACATTAGAGCCAACTGAGTGAATCGGCTAGACCAGTCAGCTCAACAAATAAGATTGCCAGCCCTATTTATGGAAATCTGCACACTTAGAAAAGAAATCTAGAAATTATGGAAAGACAATTTATTTTTGGAGATAAATTATTATGTATCTTTGGTTGTGTAATCTTTCCAAATTTCAGTTTTCTTAAAGAGAAAAAGAGTTGTAATTAGGATTTGCTAGCAAGAGCATTCCTAAAATAAGAGATTTGTTTTTGGCTATATAAAGGGCACCATAGTGCCAACGTTAAAGTGCATTAGAGGTTAGTTTTAGTTTAGTTTTTTTTTTCTCTAGATTTATTCTAGTTTTTTGCTTTCTCTCATGAAGAGTTTTTGTAATTTCTGTTCTACAATTTTTTTTTTTTTTATAATGAATGAGATGTGCTCTTGTTTACTTTCTTTTGCTTAGATTTTTTTTCTTCCAAGTCTAGTTTCAGTTCTAGAATTTTATAGTAGGGTAGATCAATATAAGTTGTACCCCATTACTATTTTAATTTAAGGGAGAAGGATCCTTTTATAATCGTTTATGAATCGGCTTTGAGTGACAAAGGGACGACAAGCGATGGAGAGGATTTCCAACGAGATAAGTTTTTTCTTTTTTTTCTCTTTTATTTTTGTTTTCTTTCATGCAATAGATTTGTGTTAATTTATGGTTAGAGTGATTAGGTGGTTAATTCATTTAAATCCTTTTGGTACCCTTTGCCTTATTTGAGTTAGGATAATAGTGATTCCTCCCTAAGATCAACCATTTACTGCACGATACCATACACTTGCGGTTACACATTTAATTTCCATTATCTATTGGAGACAACTATAATGTAGGAAAGACCTTAGTGGATATTGGCAATGCATCAGAGATTCTTTACAACCACACATATACTCAGATGGGCTTAGATGACAAGCAACTGAGACATATATGGTACTCGTTGATCAGTTTCTCTGAGACTCGGTCACAATTAAGGGAACCATTTGCCTAGGAACCAAGGTCAGTGAAGACCCCCGCAAAGTAAGTTGCCTGATGACTTACATGGTGGTGGACATCCCTTCCAGCCACAATGCCATATTAGGTTGGCTAGCCCTCAATCAACTAAAGTCCTACTTGTCGACCTATTACTTGGTCATAAAGTTCCCGACTAAACATGAAACCAGCTACTGCAAGGCTGATCGGTTGATAGAAAGTGCTACACAACCGAGCTTAGATCACATGGACGCGGCACCAGTTTAGCCTATCATCCTCGAGGATCTCCGCGATGACCTTTGGCAGGAGAGAAGCACCCCAACCGAAGAACTCCTCCAAATCCCCTTTTCAAAAGATGCACCAGAGTATACCTTCTAGATCAGCTTGTCTCTTACTGGCGAGCAGAGGGAGTACCTTATCGCCTTCCTCCAAAAGAACTTAGATGTCTTTGCATAAATAGCATTCAACATGCCAGGCATCTCTTGCGAACTCATCGAGCACCACCTCGCGATCGATCACAAACACAAGTTTGTGAGGTAGAAGAAAAGAACCTTTGCTATGGAATGCCAGGTTGTGATAGATCGAAAGGTTAATAAATTATTAGAGGCAGGGTTAATTAGGGAAGTTGACTACCCTAGTGGCTATCTAACGTTGGTTCCAAAGTCAGGAGGCCAATGGTGTATTTCTATCTACTTTACCAATCCTAATAAAGCTTGCCATAAAGATTGTTATCCCTTGCTTTCGATAAATCAAATGATAGATGCCTACTCTGGGTACAATCAGATAAAGATGCACCACAAAGATGAGGAAGATACCACATTCATAACTAACCAAGGGACATTCTATTACACGGTCATGCCCTTCGATTTGAAGAATGCTAGCGCAACATATCAGAGGCTGGTCAATAAAGTTTTCAAGGAGCAAATTGGCCAAAATATGGAAGTTTTATGTGGATGACTTCCTCGTCAAAAGCAAGGAAGCCCAAACTCACCTGAACGACTTAAGCGAAGCCTTCAGTGTCCTTAGAAAGAATAACATGTGCTTCAACCTAGCTAGGTATGCATTCAGAGTACTCTGAGGCAAATTTTTTGGGTTCATGATTTTGCAAAGGGGAATAGAAGCCAAACCTCATGAAGATAGCCGCGATTCAGAAGATGGCTACACCAAAGAAGCCCAAACAGGTGCAAGATCGGTTGACAGATGCCTCATTTTCTTCAAAACTTTGAAGGGAGCCAAGCCCTTCTCTTGGACACTCGAGTGTCAGAAGGCATTCGAGTAATTAAAATAATATCTCTTGTCTCCACCAATTCTGGTCAAGCCTGAACTAGGAGATGAGCTTCAGTTATATTTCGTGGTCTCACTAAAAGCCATTAGTGCAATCCTGATGAAGGAAACATACAAGGTTCAGTGCCTAGTATACTATGTTAGTATGGTACTGCTTGACGCCTAGACCAGATACAAGCCTATCAAGAATGTAAAACCCACACTCCACCAACTTGGTTTAACCATGTCGTGTCAGGTCTTCCCATCATTCCTAGACCAAGTGGACCGAGCGTGTGAAGATGGATCACAAACAAGGTATAAAAATTGACTCAACTCCCAAAACTGTATACATATGGTCGCATACCTAGGTAGGTACGGTCGACCATATGGTAAGAATGAAAGATCACAAATCCAGGATCCCACGGTTGATGATTTTGACCCTACGGTCGACTGGTTCAGCAACCGTAGCCATCGATCGTGAGACCCCAAGTCAGACTCTGAGTTTTGGAAACTTTCCTAAATTAAGGGATTTCTTTCCTAATTGAAAGAGGACTTTATATGGAGAGTTTTCCTGTATATAAAGGACGTCCCTTAGCCCTTTTTCACTCTTTTAGAACATTAGTAAACCTTAGAGAAAGAGAAGGAAAGAGAAGGAGAAGAAGAAAAAGCTAAGGAGAGGATTTTACTGAGAAGAGATTGGCTCTCTATCATAGGCAAAGGTATGAACCTAATCTCCGGAGATATAAACTCTAAGGAATAAGACTTCTATGAAAGATAGGCAATATCAACCTATTATGATCCACGTGATTTCCTTGAGAAAATCCCGAAGATAACCATGAGGAGTGAGTTGATGATTAGGGTTGATAGAAACTACTAATGATGGCCATAGGATGACCTTAGAATAAACCCAGTTGAAGAGTTGAGGAATTGACCCAGGAAAAACTCGAATTGCATGTAGTCTGTGACCAGAAATCTCAAGGTCATAGCTACGGTCGACCATAGCATGATCAACATGACCAGAGGATCGACCATAGGTATTCGGAAAGATTTCAGAAATCATATAGTCGCAGCTATGGTCACACCATATGCGACTGTAGGGTATCGATCGTAGGCAGTAAGGTCGATACAGTATGAGATCATAGGACCAATCAGACACTTATCAGTGCTCTGTTTAGATTTTCGACTACTGTAACATGTCACATATGAACCCTAACTTAAATTCATATAACTTTTAGGTTGTTAAATTGATTGAAAGAGAATTTCAAGATTTAGAAGGAGATCGAGTATTGCTAACAAGTGAGGGAACAAGACCTAAACTAATTGAATAATAACAAACTGTTTATTTTTATTGAAGTCCAATGTCATGATTGATTCTATGTTTGTATGCTTGTAATGTGCATCTTACATGTCATCCAATATTCCTGCTATTACTGTTCATACATATTTAATTCTGTTTATTTATAACATGAAGACGATGATGATGCTAGGAATAGGCATGTGAATGTATGTGTGTGGTTGATGTACTGGATGAGAGTGGAGCATCAGGGGGAGGACGTGGCATGGTGGTCTTTGACCTCGTCACCAGACTCTAGCTTTATCTCTACTCAAGTCTTTCCCACTAACGTCGTCGTATCGTCATTACCTTAGCAAAACTATTACATTGTAGGGCATCTGGGGAGGTGGTCTTGGACCTTGTGGTCTCTGAATCTGTCGGGGGGCCGTAGCTTTATCTCTATAAACGTATTGAGGGATTCTGGGGTGAGGCCTTGGATACACTGTTTGACATTAGAATTGGTTAGTTGCGAGCCCAGTTTGCAAGCCCTCGCCAATAGGGGCTTACGTGTTGGTATGGATAGGGCATCAGGGGAAGTGTTGGCGGTGTTTGAACCGGACACTTTAGCTCTATCTCTATTCCATGGTGGGTGCATGTGGGATGGCAATGGTGTTTGATCCATTGGACGGATTCACACACTCGTGTATTGAGGTGCGGGGACTACCAAACCTTTCTATAACACATTGTAAACTTAAAAATCAGACCAAAGATATGAATTGAATGCATGCATATGTTTGTTGCATTATTTTGTTTGCTACGGAGCCGTGATGTATGTTTACCCTTTCAACGTCGAATATTTTTAGTTGATGATGCAGGTCTTAGTGTTGAAGAATATATGAATGCACCGACGTATAGACACGTTGCCGCCATGGATGTAGAAGATGTTGAAGATGCACATGATTCATCATGCGAGTGCAACCAGTGTATTTTTTATTAGTTTAGTTATATTTGATTAATGGAACATGTAATGGATTATTTACTTTTATGTGTTGAATTTTGGAGATAATCGGATTAATTATTTATTATCATTGTTTGACACTCAGTTCATTATCTGTAAGACTTCTGCTTATTTATTTATTACCTCTGATTATTACTGTGGAATGTGTGTGTGGTTTGATATGGTGGGTACGACCTATACAAGATCTTGGTTGAACCGTTGGTTTATTGGCGGTTCATCACACTAATCTGGTTAGACTGGAATTGGGGTGTGATAACTTGGTATCAGAGCATCTCAGGTTCTACCCATTGACCTAACTACTTCCATGTGAGTCATGTATTGAGTTAGGATAAAAATTAAAAGCTGTAATAAGAACACACCATAAGCACCTGTGTTGTATGAAACATAAACTAAGAAAGAGAATAATGCACATATGTAAATGGGAAACCAAATGGGAGTAAGACAAGATACATCTGAATCAGAGTACGATCCACAAATCCAGACAGTTACTCTGTAAAATAAATGAAAAAAATAAATAAATGATATCATGGAGCTGGAGGTGCTGGAGGAGGAGGTGTCTCTCGATCTCTATCATAGTCCTCAACATATACTCTCGCGAGCCAGGCCACCTAAGTCTGAGTCGCTCAGAGACTAGCTGTCAGATCCGCTACCTGCTGGTCTGTAGTGCACTGGGCATCTAGAAACTCTCCTACTCTCCAATTAGTCACTCGCTGAGCCTCCCGAATCTCATGTAACAGTCCCATCATGTTATTTAGTGGTGGGCTTGAAGGGCCAGCTGAATGAGAAGCCCGAGAAGGGCCAGCTCTAGTAGAATGTTGTGGTGATGGGGGAGAGATGACATCCACATCCATGTACATCCTGTCATCATCCTCCTCATCATCACTCTTGTGTGCCTCTGCTGCTACCACTGCTGCCGCCTCTACATCTGCTGCTGCTATCCGAGTGAGAGGACATCTCATAGGATTTCTCTCATCATCACTGACCTGTATCTCTCTCATGCCCATCCTATTGATGGCCTCCCAATCAAGGTCAGCTGAGAAGGTGTCCTCAATGATCCTCTCATCCACTAGTTCCACCTGTAGATGAGCGAGTAGGGTGGATATCAGTCGCCCATAGGGCAAGTTACCTCTCGAGTCAGACAGCGTAGCTCTGTGCATAGTCCGAAGAATAATATATGGGTGGCAGACAGACTGCCTAGTATAGATACAGTACAGCAAGTACTGAGTCAGCTGTGAGACCATCTCGTAGTGTCCGCCCTGGGGAATAAGACTATGTTGGATAATCTTACAGTAGACTCGTGGCTCTGGACGCAGGTTAACTACTTTCATCTCCCAACGGTTATCCTGAAGAATTTGGTTATCTATTTCTGCATGCACTTGTGTAGACAGAAACTGTGGCTCCCTGTGTGCACAATAAACCAACTAACCATCATTTGAGATGCCTAGGAGATCGGTCAACTCCTGACAGTCAGAACAATAGAGTCTAAGGAAAGTAGAATCATAAAGGAGGCCGATTTTTGGATCAGACAGTTTTGGGTGCCTAACACCTTCCCAAACTATACCTTGAACGCTTACCCATTCTCTGATAGATGAAAGTCAATATATTGGGTCTAATGAGTCAATAGAAGTCTTGTCTTATGATGTGACTACATGTTATACGTCCTAGACCTTAAATCTAGGTGGCAACTCTAAATCATTTTTTCGTCCATCAGTGATGGGTAGATATCCTTTGTTCACACACAACTACGATCTGGTATATAACTATAAGCATCATCTCAAGACAACCCATACACAGAGTCTCTTGTCTACGCGGGTCATCCCCTATCAGAACGAATATTGTCCTACACATGGAGTATAGCAACATTCTCCAAGTATGGATCTATCATTAGAATGCAAGTTCGTTTTCTACCGGCTACCTGCACCCAACTCATCCCAAGTCCACAGTCCATCGGGCACTTGAGGAGATGGTAATCCCATTAGTTGACTTGTCATCCCATCCACACTATGTCGGGTATGGGAAGCATCACAACTATGTTCATATCACCTTTTTATTGGACCCATGCCACTACATAACCCCCTAATGGCCAGGGGTATAGTTATTAGGGTAATTCTGATTTAACTAACCATGTTCCCCTATTAGTCTCACTACTTTGTATCTTGCTCTTTTAGATACATATCACGGAAGATTAATAGCATTGTTGATTCCCTTGCTTGGCAGGCCTTGTTTAAATCGTGCCTGGCAGTTTGGCCATTATGCACTCCATGGTTGTACGACATGTGTATCCATCAATACATAAGCACGTCACTACAGGGCCGGGTTGACCCCGACTGACCCTATTCAGGTACTAAACCCCTTCAGTCCGCTTCCAAAACAAATTATTAAGAGGGGAAAAAAAGAAGTTTTATCATACAATTTATCTTCACTGTACAACCAATATGATATAAGAAGTAGAAATTTCCCTACAAGCCTGAAAACTCATGAAGAATGCAACAATTCTTAACTGAACATATAGAATGCCCTAAATCCATAGAAGAGTAATAAAGTTACAAACTAAATTGATTTTTTGGGGGAAAGGATACTGCTTTTGGCAACAAAAAAAAAAACTCTTACTGAAAACCCAGTTAAGTCAAATGGGTTCTAAACCCATTTGGTCTCCAAAATAGAAATTTGAAAGAACCAAAGAGATGAAAAGAGGAAATAAAAAGAACAAAGATAAAAAGATGGACGGAAGAGTGGCACCTGGGAAGTACTTGTCGACGACTCGTAAGATACAAAGAAGAGATTTGAGAGAGAGAGAGAGAGAGAGAGAGAGAGAGAGAGAGAGAGAGAGAAAACCTGTAGAGTTTGTAGAGCACTAGAGCAGGATGCCGATTGCCGTGAGGGACCTAACAGAGAAGAGATTTGAGAACTGTGTGCGTGTGTGTGTATGTGAGAGAGAGAGAGAGAGAGAGAGAGAGAGAGAGAGAGAGAGAGGCGGTGATGAACTCACTTGGAGCTAGAACGAAGGGTAGATTCCATAAAAACCTTTGGAGATCTGAGATAGCTTGAGAAATATAGAGCACCAAGATCAGGCAAGACAGGTGAGGCCGTGAGGGTGTGAGTGAGAGTCGAGAGAGGAGGTTGCCAGTGAGGCCGTGAGTCCCCATTGAGAGTGATAGTCGAGAGAGTCTGAGATAGATTTAGGTTTAGACGTTAGTTTTAGGATTAGGGTTTATATATATATATATATATATAGTCGGGCCGGGCCTGGCTCAATCCAGGGGATCAACCATAACCCAACTCAACCTTGCCAGGGTTGAATAAATTTTGAGCTCTAACCAATCTTGCCAAGGTTAGGCCGGTTTCAACCCTACCAAGGTTCAGGGTGGGTTAGAGTCGGGTTTGGGTTGTCAGGACCAAATTTGCAGCCCTAAGAAGAATCACTGGGTTCTTACCGTTGCTGAAAAATGAAAAGTTGCTGAACATGAGTTTAAAAAGTGAAAGAAATGGGAGGACAAATGGGTCGTTTTATATCTTCTGTCAATCAAGTTAATAGAATGGGGTGTGGCTGTAATTAACTGCGAACTCAGGGGTTGGGTACCTTTAAGGCAAAGTAAAGGAGACGTGCATGAAATTTTGTGGGTTTATTTAAAACCAAAAAATAAAGTTTCCAAAATTTAAACATTTCATTTTCATTTTGGAAGGAAATTTCAAGGGATAAAACTGAGGAGAAGTATATAGATAATCGCTACGTGGCAACCCATCGATCCGTTGGAGGATTGATAAGTGACATAAAATATTAATTTAAAAAAAAAAAGGTATTTGATCAAATTGGCTGATCCAATCTCAAATCAGTTACACTGGATAATACTAAGAAGCCGGAGGATTCAGCATTGGTCACAGCTGATCTGACCAATCTGATACCGATTACTAAATCATTGTTCACAATCGATAAAGTATAAAGTACAGAATAAAGAATTGTGTCTTACTATTTCATGAATATTAGTATAGACTTTGATCATCATCTTCTTTGTATGAATGAGGCCTTGGCTTATACCTGTTGTTTCATACAATAAATTTTCCTTTTACCAAAAAAAAAAAAAAAAAAAATAAAAAATCTATAGGGTTTGTTGCTCTCTTGTTGAGCTTGTAAAACTGAAAGTGTAAATCCCATTTTGTTATCAACGCAAATCTCTTTATAATTTCTGTCACAGGTTTGCGTGTTTGGCTCTATACATAACAACGATGTTAGGATTTAATCTCATGATTTTTCAGTTTCCTCAACATTATATTTAGGTCAAAAGAATTGAAGTTGAAAGAACATTTCAATTGTTTCCATAGGAGGTATTTTTTATTTTTCTTTTAGAAAAAAAGTTTCATGTCCGACTGTGTGTCCACTTGTGCCCTCTCACCTGTAGTGTGCAATGATCCCCTATCTCTACTCTTGGATACTTGTGTTTGTCCTCCCATCGGACTTTACAAGGATGTAAGATTCATGTAGCCGAACAGGAACCTGAACACTTTACAAATAATGACAACAACTAAGGTTCTCAGTTTCTAGCCCCACACCATATCCCCTGAACTGGACTGATCGATTAAAACCTAGACCAACTCGAGCAGTTTACTAAACATGCCGAATTTAGACCCAGACCAATTTTTAGTAAATGGTTCACTGTGCAAGAGTATAACCCGACGGTCGCCTGACTGCACCAACTAATTACAATCCGAACCCAACACCGATCGATTAAAGAACCATTCCATTGCCAAAAGCACTAAACCCTAAATGTCTCTCATTTTTCCCCCTCATTCTCCCTCTTCATTTTGATTTTCACTTTTTCCCTTCCTCTTCAATACCGATACCTATACCAATATTGCATAAAATATGGAGGAGAGCCACTTGAATAGTAAGGAGTTGTATTAGTTGATAAAGCTAGGACCCTACTGCAATTGATGTTTGTCCACAAGAGATTATGGACAATTGGTGAAGATAGGTGAAGCATTACCTGAGTACATAATTTGACAGATTAAGTATCAAAAAAATAATAATAATAATAATAATAATAATAATATGACAGTTTCATATGATAAATATGAAAAGTAATAGTTGAAAGGTAAATTCCCAACAACCTAACAAGTTCTTGATCATCCTATAATGATAAATGATCTAGCTGAATGGCAATAATGAGCCAGGAATTCTCATTTGCCAGAGATGAGGGCATCAATTTTGTGTTCAAGATGGGCCTCATGGTCTTCAAGGCGGCCATTGACTGCATCATTCTCCCAGCGTGCTAGTGTTGGGACACCCTTGAGCTTGAACCGTGAGTCAACCCTCCATGGGTGCTGAGGATTCCTCCATGTGGACCTGTCCCCAACGAAAGCTCGAAGAAGTGCTACATCTTTTGATGAAGCTTCCAATTTCTTGTATATCACAGGTTCAGCTCTAACACAGTCTGCAAAATTTTATGCAAGTAAAGGGTTGCAGTGAAAGGAATTTCTTAGTCACATACATAAAAACCAATAAGGAAATAAGGCAGAGCTTTTATTCAATGAAATGCTAACTTTTCAGTTTGGTCAAGAACTATGTAATTAAAGTTTCAAATTCTAAACAAACTTGTGGAATGTATCAAGGTGAGTCACACAGTATTTCTTAGTAGTGGATTGCTGAATGGAAGAGGCAATAAGCCTAGAAGCCAAAAATTCAGGTGGTTGTTTGAATTGCAAACTAGAACTCCAACATTAAACAACCATCAGTTTGAAGTCGACCTCTTTTCGCAATAAGCCTAGAAGCCATGAACTAGAACTCCAATATTAAACAACCATCAGTTTGGAGTAGACCTCTTTTTGCAACAAGCCTAGAAGCCATGATTTCAGTTTGTCGTTTGAATTGCAAACTAGAACTCCAATATTAAACAACCATCAGTTTGAACTCAACCTCTTTTTGCAATAAGCCCAAAAGCCATGAAGGTTGCCGATTGAATTGCAAGCTTTCCAATATTAAACAACCATCAGTTTGAAGTCAACCTCTTTTTGCAATAAGCCAAGATGCCATAATTTCAGGTTGTTTTTGAATTGAAAGCTAGAACTCCAATATTAAACAATCATCAGTTTGAATTAATTATTCATCAAAGTTTAATTGATTCAATGACCAGAGCTAGACGAGGATATATAGTTGAGAGACAGAGAACAAAAATGCATTTATTTGCATCAACCTTTCAAGCGGCTCATTCAAGACTTGGTTGAACTACTCAACAAAAAATGAGAGCTTTGGTTTTGGGTCATGGGGATAAGGGCAGGCAAAAGAGAGATTTTCGTCTGAACAAATCAATCTATTTTTAAATAAGCCCAGAAGCCATGATTTCAGGTTGTTTGAATTGCAAACTAGAACTCCAATATTAAACAACCATCAGTTTGAAATCAAACTCTTTTTGCTCCTCTAAATTGAAGAAAACCCAGTTGTTCCCAATAAAATTCAACTCCGTGCATTCCCAGGAAAGCAGAGGCACATTCCAAAGCTATAAGCAGGCTATCATGAACTGCCAGCAGCCCAAAAATATTGGGTTTTTTCGGCTCCATTGAGAAAAAGAAGCATGGTATGTGGCTTCTTATGCTTTAAAGATGGATTGATTGAAACCATGGTTCCATGACCACAATATTGAAAGCTGAAACATAAGTAGCCATTCGAGCTAGGAAAAACCCTCATCAGAATTCCGTGGAACCAAGAAAGGGAGAAAGGGCAAATAAGGATCAGTGGAATTCATGAACTAGTCACCCACATACACCTGATGACTCAGCCAACATGCTTCAGTTTTGATCTCCTCTTAAGAATTAAACATAACCCCTATAAAGTAAATCAAGATTCCTTGTTTTTGTACTTCGGTTTTGCTTGAATTTCTTATCAATCAATTCTCCACAGCACATAAATTTTCCCATTTTCCCCTTTTCCAATTTAGAAGGGTTTGCCTTCAACTGTAGAGTTATTTTCCATGTTCTTATTTTGTCAAAAACATATAACAAAAGGGAAGGAAAGGAAAAAGGAGGGACATTACCAGGGCACCAGCTGAGAGAGGTGGATGGGTCCTTATCGGCTAAGAAGAGGATGAGATTGACTTGATTCTTCGGTGCTTCGGACCTGAACTTCTCGAAAACTTGATCGAAGCTTGACCGAGTCGCCTCCACCATATTCAGAGGCATCTTTCTTCTGTTTGATTATTTCTGATCTGTATCAACCAGAGGAAGAAATAAAAGCAGACACTCTACTCAGGAAAGTGCAAACGATGTCGAAGAGCTCTAGAGAAGCGTCGGGGAAAGGATAAAGAAGGGAATAGAATCCCGCAAAAGATTGAGCGCTTGAACCGTTCAAGAAGAACCTTTTTGATTATACCTTTTTAATTATTAAAAAGGAAAAAAAAAATTCACCCGCCATCAAAGATTGCTAACATCATACTAAGGGGGTGTTTGGTAACACTCCAGAAGTTGGATTTTGATTTCTGAAGCATAAATGGAGTAGAAGCCTATTTGGTAATCCGGTTCAGACTTCTGGAAAATCCATGAGTGAACCGGCTCCAAATAAACTCTAAAATCCAATTTTTTGGAGCATCAAATAGATGTTTTTTGACTTCAGAGCATAATTTGGAGTAAAAATCACCCCACACCACTACTACCACCAACTACCACCACCAACACCACAACCCACCAGCCACCACCCACCACCGCCACCACCCTCCACCACCCATTGCCGCCACCACCACCACCACCACCACACCGCCACCACCCACCGCCACCACTACCCACCACCACCACTACCACCACCATCCTCAATCACCACCCACCGCCACCTACCATTTCCACCACCACCAGCCACCAACCACCGCCACCTACCATTGCCACCACCACCAGCCACCAACCACCGCCACCACCACCTACCACCAGCCACCAACCACCGCCACCACCACCTACCACCACCACCAACTATCACCCACCACCACCCCTCGTTGCCATCACCACCAACCACCCACCACAGCCACCACCATCCACTACCACCCACTGCCACCTACTATCGCCACCCCCACTAGCCACCAACCACCACCACCACCAACTATCACCCATCACCACCGCTACCGCACCCACCCCCACCCCGCCGCCACCACCACCACCCACCACCACCACCACCACCATCCACCACCAATCACCGCCACCTACCATCGCCATCACCACCACCCCACCAACCACCGCCACCACCACCCACCACCTCCACCAACTATCACCCACCACCACCTCCACCGCCACCACCCTCCACCACCACCACCCACCCACTGCCACCCTTCACCACCACCTCCTACCCATCACCACCGTCACCAACCATCACCATTCACCACTAGTGCCACCATCCACCACCCACCAATACTATTTTGGAGTTCATGACTAAATTAGGTTAACGAACATGTTTCTACTCCCATATACTTCTGAATCCTTTTGAAGGTGGAGTAGAAATTTGAACCAGAAGTAAGAATCCCAGAGTTGAAGTTTTAACAAACAGCCCCTAAGGGGGTGTTTGGTAACACTCCAGAAGTTGGATTCTGACTTCTGAGCATAAATGGAGTAGAAGCCTGTTTGGTAATCCGGTTCGGACTTCTGGAGAATCCATGAGTGAACCGGCTCCAAATGAACTCTAGAATCCAATTTTTTGGAGCATCAAATAGATGCTTTTTGACTTCAGAGTACAATTTTGGAGTAAAAATCACCCCACACCACTACTACCACCAACTACCACCACCAACACCACAACCCACCAGCCACCACCCACCACCGCCACCACCCTCCACCACCACCACCACCACCACACCGCCACCACTACCCACCACCACCACCACCACCCACCACCACCTACCATCGATACCACCACAGCCACCAACCACCGCCACCACCACCTACCACCACCACCACCCCTCGTCGCCACCACCACCAACCACCCACCACCGCCACCACCATCCACTACCACCCACCGCCACCGCCACCACCACCATCCTCAATCACCACCCACCGCCACCTACTATCGCCACCACCACCAGCCACCAACCACCACCACCACCACCACCACCACCAATTATCACCCACCACCACCGCCACCACCATCCACTACCACCCATCGCCACCTACCATCGCCACCTACCATCGCCACCACCACCCACCATCACCACCAACTATCACCCACCACCACCGCCACCACCATCCACTACCACCCACCACCCCCGCCACCACCACCACCACCCCCCCACCGCCACCACCACCACCCACCCACCGCCACCCTTCTCCACCACCTCCCACCCACCACCACCGTCAACAACCATCACCCCTCACCACTAGTGCCACCATCCGTCACCCCCCACCACTACTCTGGAGTCAATGACTAAATTAGGTTAACAAACATGTTTCTATTCCCTCATACTCTTGAATCCTTTTGAAGTTGGAGTAGAAATTTGAACCAGAAGTAAGAATCCCAGAGTTGAAGTTTTATCCAACATCCCCTAAGAGTATCAACGGATCAATCCAAGCCGATTTTGGTCTGGACTGAACCGGTGTCGGATTTTATAAACCCAACTCAAAACATGTCCATTAAGAGTTCGGGCTGGATTGGGTTGCGCTGGACACAATAACTAACAGGCTGGTTCGATGTTGGTTTGTTATTTGGCTAGGTTTATTAAAGTGATTTTGGGCTGGTTCAGTCAGGATCGGACTTATCAAACTTATCGGGCCTATTTTATATGTAAAATATATAGTCTATTTTATTATTTTTATCGATAAAATTAGCATAATTTCTTCTATATGTTTGTAATTCAATAAATTGTAACAATTAACATACTTTTTTCAACTATAGATTCACATAATCTTTCGGATCAAGAAGTGAACTATAACAGTGTAATATAATCCATCAAAATTTAAAACCATTAAAATTAAGAAACTGGGCCCAGATAGACCTTACCGGTGTTTGGGTTGGATATTATTGATTCGGGCTAGTTCGGGCTTCTTAGCGGGCCGGTCCGATCTGATTTCGATCTGTGCTGAAACGGTGTCGGACTACAAGCCGAGACTGAAACCTGTCCATTAAGGTTAAGTCCGGGCTGGGTTCGGGTTATATCGGGCCAGCTAGGTCCGTGCTACCGGGCCGAGCCTATTTTTGACACCCTTAATTTATACCCACAAGAATGCAAAAACATCACCTAGGTCCACTTAACTGACGAAAATCACTAAAATTGTTGAAATACAGTTTTACCCCTCATATTATAAATTGAAAAATTAAAAAATTATATTGATTTACTAATTTATCCTTATATTGAAACTTATATTTACTATTTCTCTCTTTCTTTTTCACTTACTCATGGGGATAATAGGAGTTTCTGAAGAAGATCGGAGTCTGCAAATGGGAATCTGACGTATTCATAATCTAAGAGTAATAATCCCTTCAGGAGGACCAAGCAAAGCAAACAAGATGCTAAACACCATTAACATTGATCCAAAAAAAGAAGAAAAAACAATATGGATTCTCTTCATAAACAAAAAGGGGCATACCACTCTTTGGTTTTTTCTTCTTTTCATAAACAATCTGGAATCTCTTCCGATTCTTTCTCTGATTTTTTCTTCTGTTCCTAATGTCTTCCCATTGATCCGTCTTTTACATTCAATTCTTCCATTTGTTTTGTTTTTCAACTTCGATTTGGGGTTTTTCATTTTTTTTTTTTAAATTAAAATTCGATTTGAAAGTCTCTCGATCGGTTGCGTCGTTAAGTTGGTATCGACAGAGGTATTCAGTCTCTGCATTTCTGTTCAAGATCTTAGCCAGAACTTTCTCTTGGACGGCATCGGCGGTTTTGGTCATCTCTTTGATAAAGAGAAGCTCATTTGCGTCCTTGTCATAGGTGGCCGTATCAAGTGTCGGCAGCCATTGTTGAACCAAAAACCTTGAGCTCAGACGAGACAAGACCAAAGGAGTTTTTAATTTGGTTTGGAAGGGTGGCGTGGGGGAAGTGATCAGGGCCTCAAGGGAGAGTGGTGGGTTTTTCAGCTTCGATTTGGGGTTTTTCAAGTTCTTGATTTCTTAGTCTAGGGTTTCATCGATTTTTCAGGTTTTTGATTTCTTGGTCTAGGTTTCATTGATTTCTGGGCCTGCGACCAATTACTGCCTCCCTCCATTACCGCCTACAACTTACCACCTGCAACCTTCCTTTCTGTTCAACTTCTTAATCAAATTATTTTCATTGGATTTTTGTATTTGATGATATGTTGATAGGTGGCTTGTCGAGATTATCCCCATTCAAGGCATCTTTGTGCGAAATTTTCCTTCAACAAAACTCCTCATGAGGATTACTATGAACGTGTGTTCAAAACTTCTGACCTCAAAACATTTACTTCTTATTTTTGCCGAAGAACAGTGTAGAGGTGACGAAATCATGGCCGGTACAAGAGAAGGAGAGCTTTGGTGAACAGGGAACCGTGGAGTATTGAACCGGTGAGGAAACAGTCCCGAGAAGAACAGCTTTCATCGTGGATCCTAGAGAGAGAGAGAGAGCGAGAGAGAGAGAGAGAAAGTATTAGATGCATTTTTGTTTGAAAAGATCTTCCTTTATATTTCAATCCACCTAAAGGGTATAATGGCCTTTTCAATAGGCCAAAGGGTATTATTGTCTCTGAAATATTCCAATCCACCTGACGTTAGCATCTAACAGGAATCAACAGACAGAATGGACTTCTTTGATTACCACAACCAAAGTTTTGGCTGTGTAGATGATGTTTTTGTATTCTTGTGGGTATAGATGATGTTAACAATCTTTGATGGGGTCTAGATGAAATTTTTTCTATTAAAAATAATCAAAAAGAAGAAGAACCTTGTCTTTCAGCAAATTATTACAAAAGCCCCTATTAATTCCTATATTTTCCTTCTAACCCTTCTTTCTTAATGACAGTCTTCTACACGTGGAGTCCGCTACACCCAGACTTTTAGATTCCAACTTCAACGGATCCACATCTCTCCTCTCAGAGGTTCAAGAGGAGAGGGGGCGGCCTGTTAGATGACCGACACCTGGGGCTTGGGTGAATCAGAGCCCTCCATTCGAGCTGACACAGGAGAGGATTTGGATACAAGTTGCACAATTTTTTTAGTTTTTTTTTTTCCCTGAAAACAATTTTTTTAGATGATTTGTTAGATTTGAGGTGTCCATCAGCTTCGTAGGTCAAGAGTTCAAATCTCCAGAGGAGTTCTGTAGGTCAAGAGTTCAAATCTCCAGAGGCTTACCTATCAAATAAATAAATAAATAAGTTAATGATTAATTAATTGGTATGTTGTCTTTAGGTTTATATCTAAATTGTTCATCGTTTGGGACAGAACTGAACATTTTATTTAGGAAATTTACAAGGACCTCCCCTTGACATTGTGTTTAATACTCAACACTATCATGTGCGTCTTATACTTACACTCCACTACTCTAAAGTAACGGTCTAAAGAAAATAAGTGACTTGACCAAATTACTCTTCTACTTCTTAACTAATCAAATTAGCCTTCCACATCCTCATTTAACTTTACCAATTTCATTTCTTTCCACTCTCTTCAATCTTGCTACCTACAACACATGAGAGTTCCGCGCAGCCAAGTTTGCAACCACAAGATAAGATAAAAACTATTTGAATCGTTTCATTACAACTACCATGTTGCAACCCACCCTCAAAGGCATTGCCCCTTGCAACTTCAGCCCGTTCTTTCTCTGCAACCTCAATCTTTATCTCGACCTCATCTCCTCTCTCCCTCCCCCGCTACAACAAACGGAACCATTGAGACTGATGATGCTGACTTCAGTGATTTCAAAAAATGACTTAATTGGGAGATTTGCCATCACAATCACCATACTGAATTTTCTGTTAAACCTCTTGAATGCCATCGCCAAATGTGGCATCATTCATTTGTTCAGTGAGTTCAAGGATTTCGGACGGTCAATAGAGTGATTCTGGTTAGTTGTTGTTGCACTTGCCATTGACTTTCCCCTCATAATGACCCCAAAATTGAATACCTATTTGATGGTATTTAGAGGCTATGAAACTAGGTTTTTATGTCTAGAAATATGAGAGATGATATCAGAACATCACATATGAAATTTCTAAGAAATCTAGCCAATTATATTGCAGAACCGATTTGACAAATTAAATAAATTTGAACAGAATAACGGGGTATCACCAACCATTGTTAAGGGAACATAGATGAAGCTGAAATAGGAAATTGAACTGAGAAAATAATAACAATTGAAGAATAGAAACTACAGGATTAGAAGATTGATCAATAAGTCTATGGCTCTAAGAATTAGAAGATCTGGAAGAGAAGAATCAGAAGAAGAGAGAGAAATAGGAGAAGAAGAAGACGTAGAAATCAACAGATAAGAAGAACAAAGAGAAGGAGAAATCAAAGAAGAAGGAAAAAAAATAAGGTTTGCTTTCGAAATTCTTCTCTCTGTTTCGATTCTGCTCTGGCATATCGGTTCGATTGGTTTTTTTTGCTTCAGTTTTGTTTCGATTTTCTCTGATGATGATGATTGACTTCAAAAAAAAATCTGAGATCTCCACAGTGGTTTGGCTGTGGTCTATGGTCATTCAAACATTCAAAGTTTGATGATTCATCACTTCATCAAGAACATTGAGCGAACAATGTATTCATGTTGAATTTTTGCTATGGTTTGCAACTGTTTATACATAAGCTTAACAAAGAAGTAAGGTTTGTAGCGAAGTAGGAATATGGTTGGAATATGGCTGGAAGTTGCAGAAGTATGTTGCAGAAGAAGATACGAACAAAGAAAGATTGAACTCACGCAAGGGGTTTTGTTTGTTTACATCTAGACGCAATTGTGAGCATTCATATATACGTATATTTAATATGTGTATATTTAATTCGATGACATAAGATTCTTGAATGGATTAATGTTAGTTATATAAGGAACAAGACTTTCATTAGTAGATTGCAATTGGTTTCCGAACATGGAGAGGTTTTAATTGTCACAATTAGGTATTATATGTTTTGTATGTTGTTGGGTATCGATAATACCAGCCAATGACAATGTGATATGTTGACACAACACTACTACTCAATTGGACCTTATAGGACCGATGAAGTGGGGAACTATTGTTAGGTATGGATTAAACCAACCAGTGGTAGCGTGACACGTAGACGGAGCATCATTTGATAAGAACCCGACAAGTACAAGATCCAGGGTGAAACCGCCCCGGCACATCGAGTTTGTAGCATTTAATGCCATGGTTGCCTATGAGACATAAGTAATTAATGCGCTAAGCCGAGAGACACCATAATTTAATGAGCTAACAAAACTCAATGAACTGTGTTAATTACACCCACCTTAGCAAGTCGGCAGAGCAGCACGCCCCCGATCGAGTCGTGCCTTTGGAACCTAAAAGAAGTGACCTTTGCCTAACCATAGGCAAGTTGTTGAATACTCGATCCTGACCCTACACAATCGCTCGTACTAGCCCTAGTCCATCCAAAGCAAACACTATAAATAGAGCTCGATCATACGAGTCCCAGGTTCAAAAAAACATACAATTTTGATCTCAAATCTATCATATCTTTGCTTATGCAAACAACACTCTCACAACATCACCCAACTAAGGCTAAGGTCTTGGCTTCCCTTGACTCTCTACGGCCTTTCCTTTCTCAACCTTGGCTGCTTGTTGTTTGGATCATAACTTTGGCATCAGAGTGGACGAGAGGCCCTGAGCGTGGCCACTCTTGTGCTGATATTTTCTATTTTCTCTTGCAGACTATCTCACCTTGGAAGACAACTGGCAGATCTTGGCGGCAATAGATTGACACCTACCTTGGGACCATAGAAAATTTATCTTGCCAAAACCCTCTTCCACTGAGGAAAACTTGTTGTTACACCCCGCTAAACGACGTAATGGCATGACGAGTTACTAGAAATCAAGTCACAGACCTCCCCAACACGGACGAAGCTACTTTAGAGAATGCTTTGGAGGAACAAAGCAACAGGCACATGCATAGTGCCCCCTCAACCGAAGAGTTTGACACTCGAGCCTATGGCATGACAAATTTTCCAGTTGACGCAGCTTTGGCAAGACACTTAGAAGGATCACCTAGGAGCGAGACGACGGGGCCATGATCCTGTTGTCCCGCCTAACAGATAGAATAGTAGTCGTTTCGAGAGTAATCAACTAGTTGGCATCTAGAGCAGCTGACGCGACAAGCAGGGGGCATCGAACCCCTAGACGAAGCTCAATCCTCTCAAAATGACCGAATCACTAGCCTCCAAGACTTTGACCTCTCTAGCCTAACCTAGACTACCACAAACACAACTAAAGCAGTGCCGATTCTGCTTCTACTTACCAATGATGGTCCTGCATGAAAAGTTGGGAGAAACCTTGCACCAAGGACCGATTAGGGCATGACTTCTGTGTCACATTGCTGAAGTCGACCTCCCACAGATCAATGAGGAAGCACCCCATGTGGACCAAAGAGGAATTCCTTTCCCCCAAGATGCAGGATGGAGGATCGAAGACCAAGTGTATATCCTGGAAGAACATTTGAATCAAGTCCTATAAAGCAACGCAGCACCCATGATGTACTGGTACAACACGAGAACCGCACTATCGGACGTGATCATGTGAGTTCCTTTGCTGCAGAGCATCAAAATACCCACGGTAAAAAACTATGATAGAATGACAGACCCTAAATGAGAATTGTTGTAGTGGCAGCACCTGAACAACTTCATATCCATGATGTGTCTACATGGGTACTAGGACACCATAATTTGCATAGCGTTCCCACCCATGCTCCGCAAAGCTACCCGAATGTGGTTCAACTGCCTCACCCCGAGGTCAATCAATAGTTTTGCCAAGTTCAGTGGAGCATTCGTTAGCCATTTCTAGGGAAGTAAGGTCCAAAACAAGATCACCATCCACTTGATGGTTGTAAAGCGGTAGAAAGATGAAACCCTCAGGACCTTAATTAGCAAATCTAACCTAAAGGCACTGGAGATAAAGGACCTCGAGCCCTCAGTGATTTACACTGAGTTAATGGCCGGCGTCAAGGATGTAGGACTTCACTTCTCCCTTGTCAAAATAGCTCCTGCCAATGTCAAAGATTTATTGGCTCGATGCAACAAGTATGCTTTGGCCAAGGAAGCCCTATAAGCAAGGAGTGAAAACATTGGCCCTCTAAAAGATAAAGGGAGAAAGCAGCGACTATGGTCTCCATGGAGACACGAAAAAGCAGAGACTGGGATGAGATCCCATGGTGGGAGTCACAGGTACCTCAACAAATACACTCCTCTTAACAGGCCAGTCACAAACATGTATACATTGATCAAAGAAGACAAGCGCCTCCTTACACCACCTAGGTTGTCAACCAGGACCCCGTAGCGAGATCTCTCAAAAAAATTTGTTTTCATCATGTTCATGGCCACAACATTGAATACTGCCGATATCTGAGGTCCAAAATCAAGGATTTGATCCAATTGGGCTTATACGGTCACTATGTCCACCACAGCCAGCAAGCCCCTATCGGAGCATAAAAGAGGAATGCATACCCCCGTAAGACCTCGTCTAATTTTGGTCATTGAATCAAATTAAACTTTGCTGAATAACTAACAAATTAAAATTGATTTCTTTTCTTTCAGTCATTATTTTTCCTTCTTCTGGTTTATTAATAACAAATGGTTTCGTCTGACGGAACCCAAAGCTAGTTGGTACTCCCTGAAATGCGTTGAGGCACAACACTTGATTGGACATCTAGGGAGAAGAACTCCCGCACCCATCTGAAGTAGGAATTCGATCTCCCCTCGAAGGAGAAGTCCCTTGCACGAAGGACTTTCCCGCAAAGAAGTTCTGCTCGAGACACCTGAAGAATGGAGAGACCGCTAACAGGATGCTACGGTGAAGCAAAAAGAGTGACTTGATTGCTAAGTAGATGATGACCGTCCCCCGAGAAAAAACGATAGGACGACACATGCCCGCATGCAGGTCATTGAAGTTCTAATAAGATCAATCATTGGGGACGGTTTGACCCCTACCCACTGTGAGGACAATGAATGATGATGATCCTCCTCGGGATAAATATAATGTATCAATGAAGATCAATGTTTTGTTGGAGTCGCCACCTAGATTAAGGTCTAGGACCTCTAAAAATGTAGCCTCACCAGAAGGTAAGACTTTTATTGACTCATGACCCAATGTATTAGTTATTTGGTCTGCAAGAGATTGGGTAAGTATTCAAGGTACGATTATGGGAAGGTGTTAGGCACTCAAATCGCTCGATCAATATCGGCCTCCTATACTTTCCTTAGACTTTAATTCTGATTGTGCTTGGTCAACTAGATGACTAGGGTTCAATGGGGGATGTCCTAAACCAAGTTGCTACATTATGCTAACCTATGGTTCAGCCAATCATGTTCTGAAGCAAATAAACAAGCAATCTAATGTACAGTACTATACAGTGAACCGAACGAAAGATGGTTCAGTCCTGGACTGAATCTGAGACGTCCTCCATCTCAAACTGCCTACGTATTCCAATCCTGAAAATCATGTCCAAAACGTAGTTCGAAATAGGTTTTGTGATTAAAGATTATGGAAGTGGTTTATGCATGTGCTTCAATTAGATTCTTTGTTCAAGTTGAAGTTTATGCTGGAAGAATGGTTGATTGGTGGCTTTGTACCATATTTGAGACTCCCAAATTGCCTACGTATTCTAGGGTTTGCCCTAGAAATCAGGTACGATGTAGTTCGAAAGGATTGTGAGAGTCAGATTTAGAATGTGTACCAAATTCCTACCATTTTTGTTAATAGGATCTAGGGATGAGACCTAAATTCTTATCATTTTTGTTAATAGGATCAAGGGATGAGACCTAAACTCCTACCATTTGGATTTGGACTGTGTGCCAAATTCCTATCATTTTTATCAATAGGATCTAGGGATAAGACCTAAACTCCTACCATTCAGATTTGGGATGTGTACCAAATTCCTTCTATTTTTGTCAATAGGATCTAGGGATGAGACCTAAACTCCCACCATTTTTTGTCAATAGGATCTAGGGATGAGACCTAAACTCCCACCATTTTTTGTCAATAGGATCTAAGGATGAGACTTAAACTCCTACCATTATTGTATTTCCATTTTAGGTTTCTAGGGTTTCCTATCCTTTTTCATTATGATTTTTATTTTTAGGGTTTTCTACCCTAATTGTTCTATTCTTTCCAGTTTTAGGGTTTATCTTTCCCTATCTATTTTTTCATTCTAGGGTTTCACTTTCCCTAATTGTTGTGTTTTTTTATTTTAGGGATTCACTTTCCTTATATGGTTTGTACTTAAGACTGTTGCAATTATATCTCCAAGCATAGCAGTGTGTATCAGGTAAGCATCCAAAATATGGCAATGTGTCCAATATAGCATGTGAGCAATCCAAACATAACAGTGTGCCTCCAAATATAAAAGTAAACAAATGAGCATCCAAATCTGGCATGTGAGCAATCCAAATATGGTAAGTAGCATCCAATTATAGCAGTAAACATGTGAGTCAATCAAAGCATGTGAGAATATAGCATCAAATATGGCATGTGAAAAATCCAATACAGCATTTGAGAGCATTTCAAATATAGGAGTAAACATGTGAAAGCATTAATCAAGCATCGATCATCAACAATGTGACTAAGATCATATTTGATCCACTACTCAAACTTGATGTAATCGATTATCATCAATGTGATCAAGATCATATTTGATCGATGATTCATATTCACTTAAAACATTCATGAGGTCGATCAAACCATTCAAATTCAATTAAACCATTCAAAAAGGTAATCCAACGGTGCAAATCACTCAAGATGATAATCCAACCGTTCAGATCACTCAAAATAATGATCTAATGGTTCAGATGCTTAAAAATAGCTGTGATCAAGATCCAATGGTTAAAATCACTCAAAAACATATATGATCAAAATTCAATAGTTAAAATCACTCATAATCACAATCTAACCATTCAAATTCATTTAAAATCAATCTTGATGAAAATTCAATGGTTCAGATCACTCAAAATCATAATCTAACGGTTCAAAATCAAATTCGACATCCAATGATCCATATTCAAGTTACCTTAAATTTCAAGCCAATGGGATCAATTTCATAGAAATTCCATGCATGTGGTGGGATCAATTTCATAAAAAATTAAAATCATGTGAACCAATTTTAATCACAATCAATTCAAAGTATATGGGATCAATCACATGGTACAATTTATTCTCAGTAAACTTCATGCACTGGCGCTCATTGGATCAAGGGTGTGGGATGGCTACGGGTGTGCATCCATAATGGTTGGTAGTGTAGGGAGATGAGGGCATGTGCAGGTGTGTAATGGAGATAAGGGCAGCAGGTTTAGGTGGCTCAATGGAGGTGTAATGGTGCATGGTAGATTGGTAGATGTATGGTTGTGGGATGACAGATGTGCCGTGGGTTTTGGGAGATTGTTGATGGGATTCTCGGAGGGAGGTGGTGGGTAGAATTTTGGTGGTATTACAAAATCTGCAATGATACCGGTGAGGTGGCTGGGATGATAACTGAATAGGTGTATGGTGTTAATTAGGTGCCTCATGTGGCAGGAGGAAAGGTGGTAGATATGCCATGTAGGTGTGGGTATTGAGTGGAGGTTCAGGTCAGGTTTGAGGGAATAGGGTGGTGATATGGTGTTGTGGTTTGTAAGCAGGATAGCAGGCGGCCAGGGTAGATAGGTTGTAGAGTAGACAAGTGGGAGATTTGCAATGGGATTCGGTGGGTGTGGTAGTGCTGCAGGTTTTGGTTGTCGGTTGGGGTAGTTGGCTTTAGGTATGCTTGCGGGGTTGAGATGGCAGTATGTGGTGGCTAGTGGCAGCAAGGTGCATCATGGTCTATGGAAGGACGATGCATGCGGCCAGGTGGGTATTGGTCTTGCGGTGGTTTTTGGTGGAGTATGGAGTTGGGACAGTTGTTAAGGGCAGCAGTCCATGGTGAGGAGTTAGCAGCAGGAGGTGTAAGGATTGGTGTGAGGATGGTTCTAGCTGGACAGGTTGCAAAGTGCATATATATAAATAAAAAAAGTAAACAAAAACGGCTTTCCTGAGTTGCAGGGAGCCTTCCCTGCTCCTTCTTCATCTTCATCTTCTGCTTCCTTCTTCTTCTTCATCTTCTGCTTCCTTTTTATTCTTCTTCCCGCAGCCTCTCTCCACTTTCTTCTTCTTCTTCTTCTTTTTCTTCATCTTCACCTCTCTCTTACTTTCTCTCTGGCTCTCTTTCTGCCCTCTCTCTTTCTCTCTTTTTTAGATTTGGCCTCTCTCTCTCAATCCCAATTCCTCTCCCTATTTTTTCATTCCTCCTCTTTCTGATCTCTCCAGCAAAAGATGCCCCATCTCTTCCAGCTCTTTCTAATCTATTCACAATTCTTTTTTTTTTCTTCCTCTCTTGGTCTCTCAAAATCCCTCCCTCAATTCTCTCTTTCCCAATCTGAATCACCCTCCTTCTCTCTGCTTCTCTCCTTTCAATCTTCCCTTTTTTCTACGCTCAATCTCTCCCTCTCTCCATATTCTCTCTATGACTGATCTACCTTCCCTCGGAATTTTTCTCTCTTTTTTTTTAAATTTTCTGCCAGCTCTCTCTCCGATTACTCTCATTTCTCCTCTCTCTCTCTCTTCCCCTTTTCAGTCCGTCTCTTTCCCTCTTTCTTTTTTTGGTTTTTTCTTTTTTTTTCTTCCTTTGCTTCCTTCCTTCCTCTTTCTCCCTCTTTCCTTTTTTTTTTCTTTCCTTCCTCTCTCTCAACCTGTCCGTCTCTCCTCTTCTTTCCTTTTTTCTCTTCCTTTTCTTTCTATCTCTTCCTCTCTCTGATTTCTCTCCAGATTTTCTTCCTATATCTTGATCTTACATTTCTTATTTTTTTTCCTCTTTTTTTTCTTCTTTCCATGACTCCCTTCTCTTCATCGGATTTCATTCTTCTTTTCATTCCCATCTTCTCGGCCAGCTTCCCTCTTACTCTCTCTCAAATTTTCCTCCTATATATATAAGTCAAACCGGCATGGTCGGATCAAGGTTGACTAGATTGGACTTGTAAAACCCGTATCGAACTAACCGGTCTTACCATCTTGTACTAGGTCTACCTATCATGGTCGAGCCAAATGGACTAAGTGCGTGAAGGAAATAGCGAGACCAGGTATTAAACTGACCCAAAAACAGTAAAATAGGGGGGTAGGGTCGCATACCCAAATAGGCAGGGTCGGACCCCCTCATTAGGGAGTCAGACCCCTGAGTTTTAGACCGAGGGTCGGACAATTTAGTCCCAAGGGTCGACGGGATCTCCGACCCCCTCATCGACCCCCTCATTACCGACAGAAACCGTAAATAGGAAACTTTTCAAATTTCAAGGGGATTCTTTCCTAATCTCAATGTGACTTATTTTGGGAGGTTCTCCTCTATAAATAGGACGTCCCTTAGCCTCTTTCACTCCTTTTGAAATCCTAATTGAAAGTGGGAGAAAGAGAAGAGAAGGAGAAGAGAAGGAAAGTTGGAGAAGAAGACTAAAGAGAAAAATTCAGAGAAACCTCTGAATCTCAGCAAACCTAAGGTATGGGTATGTTTTCATGAAGAGGGTATGATCTAGGAGAAACCCAAATCATCCATCCATGGGAAGATTTCAATGAAATCCATGGAGGAAATCATGGTAGGCAAAGTAAGGAAGAAACCTAGAGTTTTAAGCCATAGAACAAGCATAGAATGGACTGTGGAAGTAAGGCATAGGACCCAAAGTTGAAAGATTAGACTTTAGAATGAAAAGGTCGACTCAAACTACGTGGGGTCGCACGTAGGGTCGATTGGGAATCGACCCTACCAGACCACAGGATCGACCCCCAGCTTTCGGGAAGTCCAGGGAAGCTGTGGTTGCACCTAGGGTCGATGGAACATCCGACCCTAGCATCGACCCTACACCTTGGGGTCGCAGAAAACTGCTACCCTACCTGAGACCCGTCCTGCAACCCTAGCTTAATAGCAAGCCTAAAATTGTCGGAATGAATTCTAACTAAAATCTATTGACTTGTTAGGTTTTCCTATTGATATAAAAGTGATTCTTAGAGCTTGAAAGAGGATTTACACTCAAGAAAAGGTGAAGGAACACGACCTAAACTAATTGGCTAATAATAAACTGTTTTTATTTCTTGAGTCCAATGCCATGACTGATTCTATGCGTGTATGCTTGTAATGTGCATTCAACATGTCATCAAATATTCCTTCTATTAATGTTCATGCATATTTAATTCTATTTTTATTTATAACATGATGATGAGGATGATGCTAGGAATAGACATGTGAATGTATGTGTGTGGTTAGTGTGCTTGATGCGAGTGGAGCATCAGGGGGAGGACGTGACATTGTGGTTTAGCCTGGTCACTAGACTCTAGCTCTATCTCTACTCAAGTCTTGTCCACTGACATCGTCGTATCGCCATTATCTTAGCAGAACTATTACGTCGTAGGATATTAGGGGAGGTGATCTTAGACCGTGTAGTCTTCGACTCTGCCGGGGGGCCTTAGCTCTATCTCTATGGACGTATTGAGGGATGTTGGGGTGAGGCCTTGGGTACACTATTTTACATTAGGATTGGTTAGTTGTGAGCCCAGTTTGCAAGCCCTCGCCAGCAGGGGCTTACGTGTTGGTATGGGTAGAGTATCAGGGGAAGTGTGATGCGGTGTGGTCCTAAGCACTTTAGAAGATATGCTACGAGCATGTGTGATTGATTTCAAGGGATCATGGGACGAGAAGTTACCATTGATCGAGTTCGCTTACAATAACAGCTATCAGGCTACTATACAGATGTCACCTTATGAAGCACTGTATGGTAGGAAGTGTCGAACTCCCCTGTTTTGGAATGAAGTTGGAGAACGTAGTATCGTTGGATCAGAATTTGTTGAAGAGACTTGTCGAGTGGTCGACATCATCAAGGAAAGAGTAAGAACAGCTCAGAACCGGCAGAAACAATACGCAGATACTCGACGAAGAGATCTAGAGTTCGCCGTAGGCGAGAAAGTATTTTTGAAAGTATCGCCTATGCGAGGATTGAAGAGATTCGGACAGAAAGGAAAACTAAGTCCAAGATATGTCGGACCATATGAGTTTAAGGCTATGCGTGGGAAAGTAGCTTATCAGTTAGCACTACCACCGTCTATGTCAAGTGTGCATGACGTATTCCACATATCCTTATTGAAGAAGTATGTCAAAGACCCAACACATGTGTTGGCGTGGATTTGCCGGAAATCGACTGATGATTTGACATTTGAAGTAATACCAACAGAAATCACTAGTCGAAAGGTTCAACGTCTACGCAATAGAGATATCTACTATGTTAAGGTCACATGGAAAAGTAGAGACATGGAAGAGATTACATGGGAAGAAGAAAATGCTATGAGAAAGCAATACCCTGACTTGTTTGATTCAGAAGGTATGTACAATTTCGAGGATGAAATTTTTATAAATTGGGGGGAGTTGTAAGACCCGTGTAAATTTAACCCGGTCTTACCATTGTGAACCAGGTTTACCCATCATGGTCGAGTCAAATGGACCAAGGGCATGAAGGAGATCGAGATCCCAGTGCCGAAATCGACCCGAAAACACTTAATTCTAAGGGAGGGTCGCACACCCAGGTGAAGCGGGTCGGACCTCCCAATACAGAAAGTCGGACCCTCGGTTTTGAGGGAGGGTCGGATAGCTTAAGACCCTAGGGTCGACGGGATCATCGACCCTCCCATCGACCCTCGATTTCTGACGAAACTAAAATTAGGAAATTTCCTAATTTTCGGTTGGGATTCTTTCCAAATCTCAATGGGATTATTGTAGGACATTCCTAGTCTATTTAAAGGACGTTCCTAAGCCACATTCACTTCTTTCACAACCCTAATTGAATTGAGAGAAAGAGAGAAGAAGGAAAAGAGGAAGAAAGGAGGCTAGGAAGAAGGCTTAGCAAAAAGGAGAAGAAATTGCAGAGAAAAGTAATCTTCTCAGGTATGGATACCAATTCCATGAGTTTCTACAGACCTTAGGTTAGATATGGTTGAGTGTAGGATTTCAGAGAAACCCAAACCATCCATCCATGGTTAGGTTTTCATGGGAAACCATAGGAGGATGCACGAAAGCTATCTAGATGAATTATACATGGTTCTAGACCATGGAATGAGTGTTGGGTGAATGTAGGAAGCAAGTCATAGGACCCCAAACACGAAGAATGGATTAAAAAGTGGAAATTGGACCGGAGTGCACCAAGGGGTCGCACCGAGGGTCGATAGACCATCCGACCCTAGGTGTTTCTGACCATCGACCCTCAGCATTCGGGAAGTTCAAAATGGAGGGAGGGTCGATAGACCCATCGACCCTAGCATCGACCCTCAGTTGACAGAATGGTTTTTAAATTCCAAATTAATTCTAATTAAATTCTATCGACTTTGTTAGGTTTGCTAGCAATATAATACAGTTATAACAGTGATTCGAAAGCTTGGAAAATATCTATTAGCAAGCTAAGGTAAGGAACCTTAACCCCAAACTAAATTGGTTAATAATAAACTGTTTTCTATTTCTTGAGTCCTATGCCATGTTTGATTCTATGCGAATATGTTTGTAATGTGCATACAGCATGCCATCCAATATTTCTATTACTTGTTCATGCATATCTACTTTATTGTTTATAACATGATGATGATGGTGATGATAGGAATAGGCATGTGCTTGTATGTGTGTGGTTGATGTGCTTGATGCGAGCGAGTATCAAGGGGATGTGTGATGACAACGTCAATAAACGTTAACCTTTGGCGGGTCTCAACACTTTAGCTCTATCTCTAACTCAAGTCTTGTGCATTGGCATCGTCGTATCGCCATTACCTTAGCAGAACTATTATGTCGTAGAGTATCAGGGGAGGTGGTCTCGGTCCTTTGTAGTCTCCGACTCTACCGGGGGCCTTAGCTCTATCTCTATGGATGTTCCGAGGGTGCTTTGTGTGAGGCCTTGGATACACTGTTTGGCATTAGGATTGGTTAGCAGCGAGCCCAGTTTGCAAGCCCTCGCTAACAGGGGCTTACGTGTTGGTATAGCATTATAGAGCAATAACCGTTAACCTTTGTTGTATAATGTTATGGTAGGGTGGATGGGGACGACGATAACCGTTAACCTTCGGGCGGGCTTCCACACCCTGTGTATAGAGGCGGTATCAATAACCGTTAACCTTTGATCACCCAACCTTTCTATTGCACATTGCAAACTATAAACCAAGACCAAAGATATAAATTGATTTTTTTTTTGCATGCATATGTAATGTTGCATTGTTTTGGCTACTCACTGAGCCGTGTTGTGTGCTCACCCCTCGACGTCGAATATTTTTAGTTGATGATGCAGGATATACTGGTTGAAGATTATATGAACCTGTCAGCGTATGGAACTGTAGCAGTGATGGAAGTTGGAGCTGAAGACGATACACACGACTCCTCTTGCGAGTGCAACTCGTGTGTATTTGATTAGATATTTTTGTAGGTTTCTTTATTGGATTTATAAGACATGTATTTGGTATTTGAATATTTATGTCTTAGTTAAACACAGAATAATTTGATATTATGGGTATCATTTTAGTTCTCAGTTCATATTATTTATAAATTTTTCCGCTATTGTGTATTACTCTGATTATGATTATGGATGCGTGTTAAGTTTGGATAACGTGGGGATAGCCTATAAGAGATCCTGGTTGAACCGTTGGTTATTTGGCGGTTCATCACACCATTCTGAAGTGTGCGGAATTGGGGTGTGACATTACTGGTGTATAAACAACAAAAAAAGGGGAAGTGTATGAAGACAAGGAAAGTTTAGGGGAGATAAGTGGAAATAAGGAAAGTATGGGGATGTCACACCCCAATTCTGAACCAACCAGAATGGTGTGATGAACCGTCTATGAACCAACAGTTCAACCAGGATCTCGTATAGGCTATGCCAACCATGTTAAACCAAAACACATTCCACATTAATCAGAGATAATAAAGTAAATAGCGGAAGTCTTATTAATAATGAACTGATGTCTAATCATGATAAATAATTAATATTCCAGTTATCTCCAAGTAATCAAAACATAATTTAAAACATATTACAAATATCCAAATACGAAAGTTAAACACTAAGCATATCCATAGTTGAAACGCTCGCTTAACAAATCATAATAGTCCTCCACAGCTTGCTCATCCATAGCCGCCACCTGTTCATATGTTGGCTTGTCGACATAATCTTCAACTGTAATACCTGCAACATCAGAAACTAAAAAGAATTACGCGCGCGAGGGTCAGCTCTCCAACTTGAGCTTAGTGAGTAAACAAAACAATGCAACAAACATATGCATGCATTCAATTTATAGCTTTGGTCTGGTTTATAAGTTTGCAATGTGTTATAGAAAGGATTGGTGGCCGCCGCACCTTTATACACGAGTGTGTGAAGCCGCCCAATGCATCAAACACCATTGTCGTCCCACATGCACCCATCATGGAATAGAGATAGAGCTAAAGTGTCCGGATCAAACACTGCATAACACTTCCCTTGATGCCCTACCCATACCAACACGTAAGCCCCTATTGGCGATGGCTTACAAACTGGACTCGCAACTAACCAATCCTAATGCCAAATAGTGTATCCAAGGCCTCACCCCAGCATCCCTCAATACATCCATAGAGATAGAGCTAAGGCCCCCCGGCAGAGTCAGAGACTACACGGTCTGAGACCACCTCCCCTGATGCCCTATGACGTAATAGTTCTGCTAAGGTAATGGCGATACGACGATGTTAGTGGACAAGACTTGAGGTAGAGATAGAGCTAGAGTCTGGTGACCAGGATGAACCACAGTGTCACGTCCTCCCCCTGATGCTCCACTCGCATCAAGCACACTAACCACATACATACATTCACATGCCTATTCCTAACATCATCATCATCATCATCATGTTATAAATAAACAAAATTGAGCAGTAATTAGCAGGAATATTGGATGACATGTAAAATGCACATTACAAGCACACAAACATGGAATCATTCATGGCACTGGACTCAATAAGTAAAACAGTTTGTTATTAGCCAATTAGTTTAGATCTTATTCCCTCACCTTTGAACGATGTTTGTTCCTCCCCCAAGCTTTGAAAGTCACTTTGAATCTATTAGGAACCTAAGCAATTAATGTATTTAAGTTAAGGTTCAAGTTTACCAAGTTACAGTAGTCAAAAATCTTGTTTGGTTACAAAATATGTTTGTTGTTATCGTGTGGTCGCACGTGTGGTCGATCCTGTGGTCGCAATATATGAGACCATACATTATGTGGTCGAACCCTGTGGTCGCATTTTATGCGACCACACCATGCGACCACACCTTTCCTGGGAACTTCCTGAATAGCTGTGGTCGATCCTCTGGTCTCCCTGTGGTCGACCACAGGCTGCAACCACATGATGTTTGGTCAATTTTTCATCTTCAATCCGAATTCTTCCTGAGTCGATTCCTTGGCTCATCACTTGGGTTCATCCTATGATTATCCTATGGCCATTATTTACAGTTTCTCATTAACCATTATCCCTAATCTATTTTCTCATGGTTTTCATTAGAAATTCCATAATAGAAATCATTACATTAGATTCAACACATCAACTTGATAAAAGAAACCTATCCTATCTGATCTAGCCTACAGAGTCAAGTCCATACCTTAAGCTTGCTGTAGGGAGATATAACTTTCTCTTCAAAACCTTCTTCTCCAAGCTTCTTTTCCAAATCTCCTTCTTCCCCTTCTCTTCCTTTCTCTTTTTCTCTTAAGTTTAGGGTTTCAATTTGAGTTCTAAAAGAGTGAGAGAGGCTAAGGAAAGTCCCTTATATAGAGGAAAACCTTCATATAGAGTCCCACTTTAATTAGGAAAGAGTCCTCCTCAAATTAGGAAAGTTTTCTAAACACGGAGTCTGTTCAGCATCGTGTGGTCGCACGTGGGGTCGCAGAATCCGTCGACCACACGTAAAAAATATGCGACCACAAGTTGTGTGGTCTCATGTGTGGTCTCATGTATCAACCACACGTATCGACCACACGTATCGACACACCCCTCAAAACTGCTACCACACGATCAAAATTTTTTGGTTTTTAGTTTTTGACTGGTTGCTTCCACACGATCTTAAACGGTCAACCACACCAACTAAATTTGACTCGTTACTTACCTTATCTTGTGGTTTCTTCATACAGTTGGTTCACTTGAGCCGATTATGATGGGAAGACCGGTCACGACATGAGAATGTAAGGTTAGACCGGGTTCGTGGCGTGCGGGTCTTACAGGGGAGGTGAGTGAAATTCTCCTAAATCTATCGATCGATCAGTCCCTGCATGCTCTCTATAGTATTTTGAGCATAACTGAAGCGATCTAGATGAACACATTTGGAAAGGTTGCGAGTCCTAATTCAAGGTTTAGATCCTTAAAGGCGACTTCGAGGGGATTTTAGGCTCGCCCCACAGCAAGGTCATGGGCTGTAGCCTGCATGGATGCATGGGTCGTAGAATGACCTTCAAAATGATACCAGAATCGTTTAATTCCGATGACAAATGAAAGAGATATCATGATTTTGGTCGGATTGAAATGTACATAAATATTTGAAGGGCTTTTCTGTAGATTATCGCAAGTTGATGACTTTTATGCGAATTATTTTAATTATTTAAACTTCATTTCGTCATAACTTGATCATCCGATCTCCAAATCAGGTGATTCAAGCACCATTATTTTTCATTTTTAGTCATCTCCAAAGTGGACGTGGAAAATCCTTAACAAAGGCCACCAAAAGATCCCATGCAGAGTTGCAAGTCGATATGCCCGTGTAAACTTCAGTTCTTCATATCTTGGTCATCCGACCTCCAAGTTTGGTGATTCAAGCGCCATTATTCTCTATTCTTACTCCTCTTCAAAATGGACGTGGAAAATTGGGGACAAAGATCGTCGAAGAATTCCATGCAGAGATACTAGCCGAAATGGCTCATAAAATGAGAGAGAGAGAGAGAGAGAGAGAGAGAGAGAGAGAGAGAGAAACCCCAAGTCAGTCCAGCCCAGTCAACCTCGGCCAGTCCAAACCAGACCAGTTCAAGCCAATCCAGACCGAGTTAATGCAGTCCTTGGGTACATATACATGCATATTATATATGATATTATACATTATTGTTGCATGAATATTATGTTATATAATATTAAATACTAGATATATTATATATGTATCTAATATATATAAGGGAGCTGGTCGTGGACTGATAGGATGATTAAAGAAAGAAAAAGACAGAAAAGCTGGCCAATGGAAGAGGAAAAGATTTCAAACAAGATATAGAAGGAAGAAGAGGAGAGAAAAGAATAAGGAAAGAAAGGGACTGAGATGGAGAAGGAGATATGGAAAGAAGGGAAACTCGGGGACTGGCTATGTTTAGAAAGAGTAGAAAGGAAAGAAATAGAAATCGAAAAGAAAAAAAATGGAAAGAAAGTAGAGTCGGCGGAGGACTCTAAAACAGGAAAGAAAAGATAAAAAGAATTAAGAATCGGAGGGAGGCATAGAAAGAATCGAAAAGGGGGACTCTAAATAGAAACGGGAGAATCTAGGAAGGAAAGAAAGCAAGAGAGAGAGTTAAGTACAGAGAATCCAAAAAAGCAGAAAGAGGGAGGTATTCGGGAAAACCAGAAAAAAGAAAGGACTGAGAGAGGAGGAGAGGAAGTTTGAGGAAACCGAGAGAAAATTTTTTGAGAGAGAATGGGGAGAGATATGAGAAGAGGAAAACTAAAAAAAAGAAACCGAATAGAGAGAAGGATGGAGAAAGAGATGGGGGATGAGGAAAGCAGGACTGGAGAAGGAAGAAGAAGACAAAGAGGAGAGAATAGAGAAGCCCGATGAGAAGAAGGTAAGAAGAAAAAGCAGAAGAAGAGAAGGAGCAGAGAAGGAAAAACATACCTGAGGTAAGCCGATCATCTCCACCTTGCTATACATCTTACTGATCTACTGCAAACCCGCCATCCCTACCACTCACCCTTGTTGCACCCGGCTAATCTCTCACTCCCATTACCATCTTCAACCAACCCCCCACCCATAATCTCTATCACCTAACTTGCACCCAAGACCACCACAGAGACATCTTGACCCCCCTCTACAGATAGCCCAAATCACCTGTTCACCCATCACTCAACTTGCCACAACCCCAACCATTCACAAACAACCCAACATGCACAACAGCCAACCACCTTCACTCATTCCTATCCTGCTGCCCAACATTCCATCGACACCACCTATTCCCACCACCAAAAATTACCCTAGCAACTTTCTTGAAGCCAACCTGTAACCAGATCGACCCTTGCTGCACCTGCTACCAACCATAACCGAATATCCATCAAACTTGTAACCTCCATGTGTCGACCCAATCACCCACCTCCATACATCTGATCTTACCACCCTCACAACACCTATCACCCACTAATCAATACACACTCCACCTATTGGTACAAGCCATGCATACTCGAAACTGTCTACCACCATAACACCATGACACCTACATGCATGCCCAACCTTGTCCCCTGTTACAAACCTAACTCGAACACCTGCAAACACTACATTGATACCTTCACCCTACCCATCTCACAATCCTCTCTCCCTATTGATCTAAGCCATTTGATTCGATTAATGTGATGATTTTAATCATTAATCTATTCATGTGATTTATCAAATTTTGATCATTGATCTTATTATATGTGGATGTGATTAGATTCTACCCATTGTTCATGAATTTTTTATGTGATTAAATTCTACTCGTTGATCTTGGATTTTTATATGATTAAAGTATGGTTGATCATGAATTTTAATGAGGAAAATCTGGCCACTTGATTTGAATAATTTGAACCATTGATCTTGGAGTTAGATATGATCTGGCCATTGATCTTGTAATTTTGATGTGATTAAAATATGGCCATTGATCTTGGAATTTTGATGTGATTAAAATATGGTCGTTGATCTTGGAATTTGATGTGATTAAATTCGATCCATCGATCATAATCTATTTGGACGTGAAATTTACTGTTGGTATGATTTAAATGAATCTGAACGGTTGTATTATCATCAGGAGTGATTTAAGTGAATCTGAACGGTTGGATTTTCATTATAAGCGATGTAAAGTGATCTGAATGACTGGATTATCATTATGAGTGATTTAAAACATTGGATTATCATTGTGAGTGTTTTAGATGAATCTGAGCCATTGATCTCCATTGTTTTGATGAGATATGAGTCATTGATCATAATTATAACTTGATGTGAGATTGAGCCATTGATCTTGGCTGTTTTGATGAGATATGAGTCATTGATCATATTTATAACTTGATGTGAGATTTGAACTATCAATCGAGGATCTGATTTTGATATATTGTTGAGTTGAGATTTATACACCAAATTTGAACGGTTGATCGAAGATCTGATTTTTTATGCGTTGAGAAAATCACATTAGATCTCAGCCATAGATTTAGAGAATTCAATCTAATACATATTGAGACATAATTTGTTTGAGAATAATGCAAGAGATGTTGTCATATTTGGATTGCTCACATGCCATATTTGGAATGCTCTCACATGTCATATTTATATTACTCACATGTCATGTTTTGATTGCTCACATGCTTACTACCATTTTGGAACTTTGATTTGCTATATTGAGATTTACTAATTTACTATCATCTTAGAATTTTGATTGCTGTTTTGATTGCTACACAACTGTTACACCCCACATTCTGTCTGAACCAGAAGTGTGATTGAATCGTCAATGAACTAATGGCTCAAACTAGGATTTCGTAAGACCGTGTCAACAATTCAATACACTAAACCATAATTAGAATATATAGATAATCACCGAAAGTCTTTATTAAATAATAAACTGAGTGTCTAAGTGATAAATAGTAATTAATCAATTATCTCAAAACCAAAACATAAATAGAATATCCCATTACAACTTATAATCCCAAACATAAAAGTAAACCTAAAGGTAAACAAAGTAATGATACTCGCATGACGAGTCATGCTCGTACTCCATCAACTGCACATCCATAACTGTCATTTGTTCATAAGCAGGTGCATTAACATAATCCTCAACCGTAGTATCTGCATCATCAATTAAAAGAGTACAAATTTGTGGGGTGAGCTCACAACTTAGCTTAGTGAGAAACAAAACATGCAGCAAACAATATGCATGATGTGACATTCAATCATTTTATCTGGTTTATAGTTTGCAATGTACTATGGTAAGGATAGACTACAACCACACCTCCATACACGAGAGTGTGAGCACACCCAAACGTCAAGCTCTAACCAAAACCGTTGTTGCCCCACAATACTCACTACAAGATAGAGATAGAGGTAGAGCCCAATGGCATACTACAACCAAACCATCAACACCCCCCCTGATACCCTATCTGTACCAGTACGTATACCCCTACTGGCAAGGGCTTGCAAACTGGGTTCGTTACTAACCAATCCTAGATGTCAACAAAGTGTATCCAAGGCCTTACCCCATCATCTTTTAATACGAAACAGAGAAAGAGCTAGAGCCTATTGGTAAGGCTATGGCCAACACCTCCGGTATTCTCCCTGATACCCTACGATGTACTAAGCACGGTAAGGTAACAGCGATACGACGATGTCAGTATGGTGAATGGTTTGAAGTTCCAACCTCTCCCCACTCAACACACCAACCACACACAAACACATGCCTATCCTCATCATCATCATCATAAGAGACATAAAATAAATATGCATGAACAATAATAACAGATATTGGATGACATGTTATACGTACAAACAAGTAAATCAACATACACACAAGGTAGTTTATTATTAACCAGTTAGTTTGGGGTCTTGTCCCTCACCTGTTGAGTGATGTTGACTTTCTCCAAGACTTTGGAAATAGCTTGAGTTGATTAGGAATTCTAGACAATCGATAGGATTAAGTTAGGGTTCCATTCTGACAATTTTACAGTGATCAGACTCACTGTCTGGACTGGCAATTAGTTATGTCGGACATTGTTCGGTGGACTGTCCAGTATGGCATAATGTCCGACCGGACACCATACCAGACAACCCTAAGACACTTCCCGAGAGGGTTAAATGGCTTGTCCAGTCCCACACTGGGTGCTTCTGGACAACCAGACTGAATAACCTTCAGGGCATCCTTCAGGCTGTCTTTCAGTCTGCATCCTTCAGAGTCGATTCTTCAGCTCATTCTAGGGTTTACCTTAAGCCACTCTATGATCAAGAACATGTTAGGGTTAGGGTTTCCATTACAACCCTAGGTTTACACACCCTTGTTGGTCTTCGTTATACGTTTCATAGAGTAGTGAAATTAGATAATTGTCTCTGATGGCGGTGAGTCCAACCTCACGCACATGCTTTCCTAGTTACAAAGGTTAGGAACTTACCATTGGTCACGTGACGATGATTGTCAAAAATTGACGGTGAGTTCTTCTTCTTCTTCTCCTTCTTCTCCTTCTTCCTTCTCTAGAGTCTTCTTCTTCTCCAGAGCCTTCTCTCTAAGATCTTCTCTCAGTACCAGGGTTTGTGACTGATCAAAGTGAGAGAGAATGGGCATAATTAAGTTTATATTCGGAGACAAGTCTCTTATTGTGACTCTAACTCATTTAGGAAGGTGTTTCACTTTAATTAAAAAAGTTTCCAAATTCTCGGACTGTATTTTATGTTTGATCGGTCACATGTCCAGTCGCCAAATACGCAGACCTGACAACTCCTATTAGTTCGATAGGACAAGATTAGGGTTGTCAGTTTAATACCTTTAATGCTTGGTCTGTCGTCTGATCGTTTCTTCCTAGCCAATTATGATGGGAAGACCTGTCACGACACGTTAACCCATGTTAGATCGGGTTAGTGGAGTGTGGATCTTACAACAACTAATAGGGAAAGTGAAAAACCTTAAAATGGAAAGGGACATGACACTTTAGAAACCCTAAACAAATTGAATGTAGGGATAGACAACACTATAAATCTAATGTAGGGATAGACAACTTGAGAAACCTAAAAGATGAAAATATAAGGATAGACAACCCGAGAAACCTAAAAATGGAAACAAAAGGGACAGAATACTCGAGAAAACCTGAACAGTTGAACAAAAGGGGCAAGATACCCTAGAAAACCTAAACAAGGGCCAGGATATCCTAGAAAACTTGAACAAGGGGCTGGATACCCTAGAAAACCTGAACAAGGGCCAGGATATCCAAGAAAACTTAAATAAGGGGCAGGATACTCTAGAAAACCTGAACAACGGCCAAGGTACCCCAGAAAACCTGAACAAGGGGTACCCAAGAAAACCTGAACATTTCGAATTACGTTGTATCTGGCTTCTAGGACCTCTAGAATACGTAGGCAATTTGAGAGAGTTTCCCAATACGGTAATTTGGGAGAGTTCCCAAATACGGTACTATAGCCCATGAACCATTCATCAAGCATAAACATTAACTTGAACAAAGAATTTAATTGAAGTACATGCATAAGCTACATCCATAAAATTTAATCACATACAATCTGTTCGAACTACGTTTTTTGACCTGATTCTCAAGAGATAAAGTCTCAAAGGATACATAGGCAGTTTGGGGACATTCTCAAATTCGCTCTAAAACCGAACCAAATGACTGTACATTAGTTTGCTTGTTTATTTGCTTCATAACATATTTGACTGAATCCTAGGTTAGAAGAACTTAGCAACTTAGTTTATGACTTTCCCATTGAACCCTAGTCATCCAGTTAACCAAGTACAGTCAGAATTAGAGTCTAAGGAAAGTATAAGAGACCAATCTTGATTGGACTGTTTGAGTGCCTAATACCTTCCCAAAATCGTACCCTGAATACTTACCTGATCTCGTGCAGACTAATAAATCGATCTTATGGGTTATGAGTCAATAGAAGTCTTATCTTAGGGTGAGACTACATTTTTAGAGGTCTTAGACCTTAATCTAGGTGGCGATTCCAACACAGATTTCTTTGATACACTCGATGAGGAGGGCGAATCACCTCTCACTCATTGTCCTCACAAACATCGATTCGATTTTGAGCTCCCAAGGAGTGAACCGGTCTTTATTTTTTTGGCTTTGAGAGTGAAATTAGAAAGTTAAAAAAAGTAACTTTTGTGGCTCCAGAACTACTTTTCTACCACCACCCACTGCCACCACCACTGCCACTACCACCATCACCACCACCAACGACCACTGCTGCCACCACCACCACCGTCACCACCCCACCACCTACGTTACCACCAGCCACTACCACCCATCACCACTGCCATTGCCACCACCCCCAGATCTGGAATCGATTCCAGATTCATTTTTATTAAACGAGATTCTATTGATTCTAGAATAGAAGCCAAAACTGACTCCGGATCAAAATAAAGAGCAATCAGTGACTCTAAACCAAAAGTAACTTCAGGGGAACTGGAGTCTTATCAAACGGGGTTATGGGTTGCAATTTTCCACCTGCGTTAACCAGGATTCCACATCCTCTCCTCCCAGTGGTCTGGGAAGACAATGGCAACCTATCCTGGATGGTTGCCATGTGGCTCTCGGTGAATCCGAGACCTACATCCGAGCCGACACCCAGCAGGCAAGCCAAGCCGACAGAGGGTGTCGGCTCAGACGTAGGTCTCGGATAGATTGCCACTGTCCTCCCAAAACCACTGGAGGAGACGATGTAAATCCGTTAACCAATCGTGAAATCTTCAAAAACTCGTCTCATTTAACCGTCAATTGAGATATGGGAAATTGTGGGACTGAGTGGGAGACGATGTAAATCCGTTAACCAATCGTGAAATCTTCAAAAACTCGTCTCATTTAACCGTCAATTGAGATATGGGAAATTGTGGGACTGAGTCGATAGTAATAACTCGTATTCCTATTCATTCATCTCTCCACACGGTCTACGCATGCAAACGTTTGTAGCAGTTGTTCCTCGAAAATTTTATATCATGAGAACATGGGGCAACAACTAGAGATGGATGTAAATCTGTTGGTTAATGAATTTATTTTACCAATCCCAAAAAAAAAGAAAAAAAAAAGGAGGTAACTGGTTAATTCTGAATTTATCCCTAATTTTTTCAACCCTGATTTCTTTCTTAATGACGTGGTGAAGAACGACTGCTTCTGCGAACACAAATGCAGGGGGAGTTTTCACCCGTAAAGCCCAGCACAATGATGAACCAACCCTCAAATTTGTGAGGTATATCGCCATCTTTAGATTTAGAACGAAAATTCTTAGTAAATTCAGAGGGTTCAGACTTATTGAGTAAACGTACATTCATTTTCGGTTGGAGTGACTCTGTTTGTCTGCCCTATTTTAGAAGTTATCTTTGCAAATTGACTGCGTCGGTTTGTTTCTTCAGTGGGCTAAGCTTAATTTTCTTTGGATTTAAGCTTCAACTGAAATTCTATAATTTATGCCCATTAGTCAACATGCATCGTCTGTTCAATTTATGGAATAATACTGGCTCTCTAAACATCTATTTTTCCTTTTTTTGGTTTGACTGTGCAATTCTTTTGCTGGTTCTCCCATCAGTCTGTTGATTTGTGCTACGTCAATTTAATGGAGAACACACATGAAATCAGTACAGCAGAAACCTCGCTTTCATCAGTCAATAACTGCTGGATTGAGTGAAGTTCTATACTTTGTTTCTCCCATTCACATTGTAGAATCTATTATTTCTGTTGGCTTTGACAATATTAACTGGCTTTCAGGGCTCAGGAATCCCTTAAGAGAAGATTAATTCTAGAAGATGATTTCACATGGAGGTTGCCAACTCATGATAATGGGTTGGAGGAAAATGCCAGAGGAGAGAAATTAAGATATGTAGGAGGTGTTGATTTGAGCTTCTCAAAAGATGATGCTTCCATAGCATGTGGGGCGCTTGTTGTTGTGGATCTTGAAAATTTGAATGTGATCTATGATGATTTCAGTGTTGTCCGGCTTCAGATTCCTTATATCCCTGGTTTCCTTGCATTTAGAGAGGTTTGGAAAGTTTTATTTTAATGGTCATGTTTAAGAATTCAATTAGTACATATGTCAGCAAGTATTGTCAAAACTCAAAACAATAATTATAGTAATGTGAATCTCTGATGCACAATTGGTACGAAAAGGATTCCTGATGAATAGATTTCCATCGTATACCAAACATATATTTACCCTTGTAAATGTAGCTTTTCTGTTCATCTCTTTTCCATGATGAAAATTTATTCTTTATTGTACCTGATAAAACAAAGCTTCTCTCTGTTGCAACTGTAACTGAATCAAAAGAAAGAGAAGATGGAGAGAATGAAGAAGAGGGAGAGAGAATTGATGTGTTCTTCTCCTCTTAGCAGTTATTATTTGGGTAAAGTAGTAGGTCTAGGACTCCACAAGATAAGGAGTCCTAGTTCCATAAGAAGTAGGAATTTTAATGTCAACATGACAAGGAAATGAGGAATCCTAGATAAATGGTAAATCCTAGTTAGACAATAATACTAGTCTCTTAATTACATATAATGAGTTAAAGATAAGGAGTACTGGAGTCAAGAATTTAACTTAATCCCAAAGACTAAAAAGGCAATCAGCTTAGACAGCACTAAGCCTAGGTGACACCTAGACAAGCCTAGGTGACACCTAGACAAGCCTAGGTGACACCTAGACAATATAACCAAAACCGTGCAATCTTCAACACTTCCCCTCAAGGTGGAATATGTTCCAGCTTGGAACAACAAGACCTACAACATAGGTTCTTCCCAAAGAAGGTAGAAAATAGTAGTAGTCATAGTTGTCAAGGCGACAAGGCGACAAGGCGATCCAAGGCGTTTGAGGCCATCCTGGGCGCCTAGGCTCCTAGGCGAGGCGTCGCCTAGGTGACCAAGGCGTTCCCAGTGTATTTTTTTTATTTTTAATATATTAATGCTATATTAATGTTTATATATATATATATGCAACATTCTACATAAATAAATATTTAAGACATAGCTTAATTAATATAAGAAAAACAACGAAGAAATAAATAATTGAGTTAAGTAGGCAACACGTATTTATGACTAACATTTGTTTATTTCTAACAAATTTTACCGGAGTGTAACTCCTTTAATATATTTCGGATTCAATCAATCTCAAATTCGTTGCAAAGCTAGTATAATCAGCTTTCCAACAAATCCTAGATTGCTTAAATCCGAGTTATAATGAAGGAGTTACACTCCGGTCAAACCTTGTTCAAAGTACGCGAATGCTGTTAAAAGTCGTCTGAATGTAAATTATTTTTTGGGCATCAAAGCAAGATATTATTTTGGTGCGCTCTTGGTTTTTAGTGATACTTTACTATAATAAGATTTATGGAATTTTTATATTTGGAAAAAAGCCTAGCATTTTGAAGTTGAAAATCGCCCCCGCACCCGAAAATACGATTTTTGTTCTTGAACTGAAGGGTTGAATTTTTATCCTTCTTTGAACTGAAGGGTTGACTTTTTTTCCTTTTGGAATTTGAATTTTAAATTATTTTTATTAGATTCAAATAGGGGGTATTTGCTTATTTATGAATAATATCTTAAGTAAATGAAATATAAAATTAAATGATATTAGTCATAAATAAGTACTGTCTGGTAAATGTTGTTCCTGTCTAGCCTAATAAATCTTGTGAAGCAAATTCAGAGATCAAAAGGAAAAAAAAAAAACACACATAAGGCCCAAGGCGTCCAAGGTGGTGCCTAGGCGACGCCCAGAGAGCCTAGGCGACCGCCCAGGCAACATTCATAAGGCGCCCAGGCGCCCAGGCGCCCAGGCCTTGGAATCATGCCTGGACGCCTAGGTGTCGCCTAGGCTAGTAGCAGTAGTAATAGTAGCAACAATAGCAATAGTAGTAGCAGTCGTAGTAGTAGTAGCAACAATAGCAGCAGTAGAAGTAGTAGCAATAGCAGTAGCAGTTTTAGTAGTAGTAGCGTAGCATAGGTCACTACGAACCATGTAGTAGCAGTAAGCTCTTCCACGAGCAAAGAGGTAGTAGGCTATAAAATAAGCAAAAGGTAGTAAGCTCCTCTATGAGAAAAGAGGTAGTAAACTCCAACACGAGCAAAAGGTAGTAGACTCTTCCATGAGTGAAGAGGTAGTAGAGGTTGGATTACATGCAGGTAGTAGAGTTGCATCACGTGCAAGAAGTAGACTTCAACACAAGCAATGTAGTAGAAGTTGGTAGATTCAAGCTCCATTACAAGCAAGGCAGTAGTAGGTTAGGCTCTTGTCAATGAGAAAACACGAACTTGAGTAGATATATATACCTTCTCCTCCTCATGTGGAACATTCCACGTAGACAAATTATGGCGGGAGACGTCAAAATTATAAGATATAGAGTAAAATATCAATAGGAACAAGATATCCAAATTTTAAAACAATCCAATGGTCAGATTAACAAATATGGTGAAGTCCTAATGTTATTAGGAATATGGTAATAATGCAAGTAGATTTTTAACATTAATTGAGAATTCAAGGATCTAGTCAGTAGATGTGGACCAAAAATAACAGACAAGTAATTAATGACAAGTAGGATAAAGCATCAAAATTTAGGTACGATCTAATGGTGGATATGAAAGATATGATGCAGTCCAAATTGAGGTGGACTTCTTTAAACCATAAAACAGCAAGTAGACAGCACATGAATGTAATGAATCAGATCTAAAGTTAATTAGTAGTAATGAACTTTCTTAATTAATGGACATTGAGAACCAATGGAAAATAGAATAGAAAACAAAACCAGAAGTTCAGATGCATCAGAGGCAGCAATAGTGGCTGCACACCATGACGAAGATCTTTAGATGACTCTCAAAACGGCGCCTGCTCTGATATCATGTAACATAATAGAAAGAAAGTGAAGATGGAGATAATGAAGAAGAGGGAGAGAGAATCGTTGTGTTCCTCTCTTCTTAGCAGTCACTATTTATAGACAAAATAAAGGGGTAAAGTGATAGGTCTAGGACTCCATAAGATAAAAAATCTTAGTTACATTAGAGGAAGGAATTCCACATGTCAACATGACAAGGAACCCTAGATAAACAATAAATCATAGTTAGACGATAATACTAGTCTCCTAATTACATATAATAAATCAAAGATAAGGAGGACAAAAACTTAATCCCAAAGACTAAGAAGGCAGCCAGCTTGTTCAGCTGGACAGCACTAAGCTAGGTGACACCTAGACAACAGAACCAAAACCGTATAATCTTCAATAGCAACCTTTCCCTCTAAAACGTTCTGAGTCTTTACTTGTACAAGTCCTTATTTGAATTCGTATTTCAATGTATACATGCATGGATGCATAGAGTAATATTTAACATCTTGATGAATATTTCACAAACTTTTGATAAAATGAGAGGGAGTTTATCCTCTAACTTCCTACCTTTCACATACTTGTGATCATTTTTGATAAAATGATAACTCCTATTAGATATAGTTCTTCTGGAACATAATTTGGTAATTTGTTTGGTAAAATCATTCTTTTCTCCCTCCCTGCAATAATAATTTTTTATATTATTTTGTTATTTTCATACATTAAAAAAAAAAGTTTACTTCCTTTCAGTTAACACCTGGGTACAGAAAACAGAGTATTAGTTTTGCCTATGCCCTTTTGTATTGTAATTCCATTATTTGACACCCATGACCCCATTATATTCATTAGTGTTTTCTTTGTCTATCAAAATTCTGTATGATGTATATATATGAATAAATCTTCTTAAAAAGCAATTGCTCTCTTTGATTTAGGCTCCAGTTCTTCTAGAGCTATTGGAGAAAATGAAGCAGAACGCTCATCCTTTCTACCCACAGGTAAGAGTTCTATTTTATGACTTGCACTACAGATTTCTTAGCTATAATTTCAACTGTAAGTTGTTTAGCCATGTGAAACAGTGTGCTTGTAAGCTCTATTTTATTTTTTCTGGCCATTCTTCTGATGGTTGGTTAGTTCTTTCCTCATTCCTACTTTATTTTGGGGAATCTTTTGTCAAAAATTAGGTAGATCAACAGCAATGTTTCAGTTATTTAGTTTTTTTTTTTTTTTTTTTTTTGGGAGATTTTTCCACAAAAAATTATTGATCCATCAGATGACTGATGTCTGGATCTTCAATGAATGCTCACAGTTACTGATGGTTGATGGCAATGGAATACTTCATCCTCGAGGCAAGTTTTCTGGACTTAATATTTGCAGGATATGCTTAAAGAATATATGATGCATAGTGGGTGCACTAGATACGTGCAAGAGATGACCTTTAAGTAAATGCCATAGTCATTCCTATCTTCCAGCAATGGCCAACTTTATGAATCAGTTTACAGAAATAAAAGGACAAGAAGCAGATCACTTTCTTTGCCAGATTTCCTGTATTCATATCTCTAATTGATCTTATTTTACTTATGGCAACTCCAAGGTGTTTGAATGGATCTTTTTTCCCCCCTTATTGTAGTCTTTCTAAATTTTGTAGTGTCAGACCAGGAACTTTGGCAGCAACAGTTTTGGGGTTTCCCTCCATTTTGAAGTGGAATTGTTGCAAGGCAGAAATCAAATAATTCATATTGGAGGAAAGTCTTTAGTAAATCAAATGTTACGGAACTGGTTTTTAAAATCCAGCTGCCTAGAACAATTGGACTGACAAATATACAATGCTGCCTAGAATGTTTGGACTGAGCAATGTCCAGTAAGTGTGATTGTTTGAATAAAAACAAGTGGCTTGGTTGGTTTCTGAATCACTATGACAAAAACACAAGTTTAAACAATAGAAGTCGCTCTAACCATCAATAAAAATCTGAATCCCTCACCCCCCCCCAAGAGAAAAAGGCAATCTTGTTATTTCCCCAAAATAATGAATAAATGTCTTTCTCAAAATCTTTATTAATAAACATCTCCTAAAATTAAACACCCATAACAACTAAGTCCCCTTCCCCTATAGGCTTATAGGTGTAAACTATTTATAGTTGGGTATTAATGGGGCCTTATATTCTCATTATAACTACCTTTTAATTTCCCTTGCAGTAAAATTTGAAATAATGCAAAGGATAATAAAAACTTTCTAATCCCTAATTATACTAGATAATTTTCTAACCAGACGTGTATTTGCAACTTTTGAAGAAAATGGGAAGCTAGTAGTGGTGGAAGAGGCAAAGTCGTGCCTGTCATATGAGCCTGAGGACGAGAAGACTCTGTTTCCCACCGCGCTCACCCCCTTTACGGCTACCATGAAGCTTCCAACAAGTTTTTCTGGTGTGACGGGGTTGTCCGCAATAATCACACTGAACTGGCTCCTTGGTAGGAGCATCTGGTTTAATGGGAGGACTAAGGTCCACAAGAGGAGTGGACACTGGGGCAAAACGTATAGGTGCTGTAACAAAAGACTAATGAAATAAACACCAAACCAGAAAACCAAGAGGAAGAGGAAGAAATAGCGGAAGAAGAAGAAGGAGGAGAAGAGTTTGGTTACAGCAGAGATGGCTGTAATCAATTGTGTCTCTTCCCTCCCCTATTGCCTTGTATTTATAGTGAAAATTAGAGCACATTACAACTCAGCCTTGGAGATATCCTAAAATACAAAGACAAATAAAGGAAAGAAATAAACTAGCTTAGGAAAGAAACAATGTGATTTAGTCAACAAGATTAAAATCTTATCCTAACAACTAGACAAAAGGATTTAGAGAAGAGAAGGAAATAAAAATAGCTGCCGTGGGCTGGATCAGGTACAGCTGCCGTGAGCAGGATCAGGTTCAATGACAGGAACCGGAACCGTGGGCTGGTTTTGGTTCGGTCATAATATCGTAACACCCTCCTTCAAGCTGGAGTATATAAGTTACCTAGACCCAGCTTGTAACAATTGAGACAGAACGCTGGTCCAAAGAGAGGCTTAGTAAGTATATCAGCTAACTGGTCAGAAGATGAGACGAATGGATTGATGACCATTTTCTTCATAACAGCGTCATGAACAAAATGATAATCCACCTCTATGTACTTAGTGTGTTTGTGAAAAACAGGATTGCTAGCAATGTAGATAGCAGGCTGATTGTCACACCGCATAGTCATAGGATGAGTGATAGGAAATCCCAGTTCTTGAAGTAAATTTTTTCAACCGTAAAAGCTCAGTAGTAGTATGGGCCACAGCAGGATACTGTGCTTCAGCATTGGACTTCGCTATAGTAGTTTGCTTTTTTACTTCACCAGGTGACAAGATTGCCACCAACAAAGGTATAGTAACCAGTAGCGATCGTCTATCACCATCGGCACCAGCTCAATCAGCATCTAAATAACCAACAACATCAAGATGGCGATGACGAACATAGATAAGACCTGAGCTAGGGGATTTCTTGAGATATTGTAGGATACGACAGGCGGTCTCCCAATGAATAAGCTTAGGAGCTTGCATTAACTGACTAATTATCCCAACAACAAAGGAAATGTCAGGTTGAGTAACCGTAACATAAATCAGTTTGCCAACTCGGCGTCGATACTGATGAACATCTACATAGTCAGGATTGTTACAAGTTTCAAGTTTCTGATGGGTGTCTCCGCTGGCTTTGTGCCGAGTAGACCAGCTTCAGTGAGAAGATCAGGTACATATTTTCTTTAAGAAAGGCTGATGCTTTTACTACTTCTATCAATTTCAATACTAAGAAAATAATGAAGAAGTCCTAGATCTTTCATTTAAAAATGCTTGTTGAGAAGATTTGATCTCCATGATCCTTGATTTGTCATTCCCTGTAATAATTATATCATCAACATAAACAGCAATTATAGTGATAGTGGAATGTCGATGTTGTACAAAGACAGAGTGATCATAGTAGCAGGTAGTGAAACCAAAACTAGTAATGACCGTGCTAAATTTGTCAAACCAAGCACGAGGAGATTGTTTGAGCGCATTGATAGCCTTAAGCAATTTGCAAACTTTGGTAGAAGTCCCTCTTTGAGCAACATACCCGGAGGTTGGTCCATATAGACTTCTTCCTGAAGCTCCATAAAGGAAAGCATTCTTAACGTCCATCTGATAAATAGGCCAATCAAAATTCACAGCCATAGAGATTAGTACGCGAACAGAGTTGAGTCGAGCCACTGGAGAGAAGGTCTCAAAATAGTCAACCCCATATGTCTGAGTGAAACCTTTGGCCACAAAGCGAGCTTTCAGGCGTTTAACAGAACCATCAGCATAGTGTTTTACAGTATACACCCACTGACAACGAACCACAGAATGGCCTAGTGGAAGGTCAACAAGGATCCACGTTTGACGAGAGGTTAAGGCATCCATCTTAGCATCTATTGCCATTTTCCACCCTGGCTGGGATAAGGCATGGGAAAGGGTGGTAGGTACAAGGAAGTAGATAAAGAATACACAAGGTTACGATGACAGTAGGGTAGGTGGTCAGTAGTAAGAAAGTGCTTAATAGGAAAAGTAAGTAAGGAGTGCTAAGTGCAAGTACATTTACCTTTCCAAAGAGCTAGAGGGAGGTCAGGGTTGACCTCAGAGGCAGGGGTAGACGTAGTAGCAGGTAGAGCAAGAGGAGCAATGATTGGAGCCGACGGTGGATGTCGTTTGTAAACCTGTATGGGTGGTGGTGGTTGTTTAGGAGAAATCAGTGGTGGGGATGGGGTGCCGGAAGTATCATCCGATGAGGGGATGAGGGGTATTGGATGAGTAGTAGAAGGGGATACAATCTTGGGCACCGAAACCGGATAATACGGTGTATCTTCAAAAAATGTAACATCAGTACTAACAAAATGCCGTCGATGAAGAGTGTCAAAGCATCTGTACCTTTTTGAGTATGAGAATGTCCAAGAAATATGCATTTGACAGAGCGAGGACATAGTTTGTCTGATTTATGATACAAGAGATAAACGAAACAGGTACTACCAAAGACTCATGGTGGAACATTGAATAAAGGGGTATTGGATAAAGTAAAAGAAATGGAACCTATTGTTGAGTACAGAGGAAGGCATCTTGTTAATAAGATAGCAGGCAGTTAAAATAGCATCACTCTAATAATACCAAGGTATATTCATGTGAAACGTGAGAGATCTGACAATATCTAGAAGATGCCTATTCTTGCGTTCAGCAACCCCATTTTGTTGGGGAGTGTAAGCGCAACTGGTATAATGAAGTAGACCATTAGCAAAACAAAAATCAAAGATAACAGTTTGGGTATACTCTAGGGCATTATCAGTACGTAAGACTTTTATGTTAACACCAAACTAATTATAAATTCCTGAGAAAACCCTTTAAAAATATGAAGAAATTTAGAACGATCTTTGAGTAAATGAAGCCAGGTCATCGTAGAATAATCATTTACAAATGTGACAAAATATAAATAACTAAGTTTGTTCGGAATACGACAGGGACCCCAAATATCAGAATGAACTAAAGAAAATGAAGAGGAACTCCGGAATTTAGTACTAAAAGGGAAGGACGAATGGTGATGTTTCCTTAACTCACAAGCTTCACACTGGATGTTAGTGAGAGATTTGCAGCTAAGAATAAGAGCCTTCATCTTGGAGAGAGACAGTGATCGAGCCGGTGGTGCCATCGAAGGGGGGGTTATGGTAGAGGTGGTAACAACAGTACTAGTCGGTCCAGTATGCTCCAAGTAATAAAGGCTAGCATGCTCAAGCCCACCACCAATCGTCGCCCTGGTCCTAAGATCCTGAAAAGTACAATAAGAAGGAAAGAAGGTAGCGGAACAGTTAAGTGACTTGGTAAGTTGACTAATAGACATAAGGTTAAGGGGTAACTTAAGAACATGTAGTACAAATGATAGAGTCATGGACAAGGTAAGAGAAACTTGTCCATGCCCTGAAGCTGTAGTAGATGAACCATCGGCTAGATAAACAGATACCAGGTTTTGGGGAGTCAGTAAAGGAAGAGAAGATAGAGGTCCTACCAATCATATGGCAGGTAGCTCCAGAATCAATGATCCATGGAGTAGGGGATGTAGTAGAAAATAAAGCAGAGGTACCTATATGTGCCAGGGTGGCAGTAGTGGATGGACTAGTGGACTCGAGTTGTTGAACCCGTCTGAGTAATGCCTCAAATTGAGTAGTGGATGGTACCGCTGATGGTGGTGCTGATGGTAAAGCCTGAGTGGGTGCAGGTGGAGTCTCAGTAGCCGAGTTGGCTATTGCATCAGCCAAGTCGGAACGACCATACTTTTCCTAACAGGTGTCAATATTACCTGCTGCATTTATCATAGTTGACCTCCGAAACGAGATCTACGGAGACTTTGTCCGGAAGCTTAAAAGGCTGTCGGTGGCCAAAATGCCTTTTAGGTCTCCAACTTTAGGGAACCTTATTTTTACATACATAAACACATTTAGAGTATAAAATTGTAAAAATAATGACCATTTATTAGTTGTTTGGGTTTACACCCATGTTTTACAGTCAATGGAAGTCTTTGTTAATTTAGGTTAATATTAGCTATTATATTCAATCAATATGGCAAATGAGACAATAACATAATGCATTAGGGAAAGAGAAACAAAATTTTTTTTTTTTATGATCCCATAGTCCCCATGTGCCTAAGTACAATTCCACAATCCTTATACGGATAATGTCTAATACGTAGAGTGTCGGGATGATCCATCCTACTATCATCATACATCCGGGAAAGTTGTCCTTCCATTGAGAACATAATCTTCCCATGAATTCTTGATCAAATTATGCATTTATCATAGTTAGACTGACCTGTACTTCGACCAGATGGGCCACGTCTACGTCCCCATCCCCAAATAGAGCCTCGACCTCTAGAGGAGGAGCCTTGGCCACGACCAGCAAATACAGCAGAGTTGTACTTGGGAGTATAGTCTCCCTGAGAGACCAATCTTTGGAGACGAAAGAAAATCTCACTGAGACTAGGAATTGAAGCACCTACAAGAAGATGACTTTCACCGCTTGATACTCAAGGGAGAGTCCAGCCAAGAATTTAGCAACATAGAAGTCAGATTGTTGAGACTTCAGTTTGGCCAGATCAGTGGTAAGGGGTTGGACAGCCTGTATTTCCTCAATAACCCCTTTGAATCCACCATAGTACTCAGTTAAAGATTTGTCACCTATAGAGTAAGTGAGCATCCTTCTGTAAAGATCATAGATGTGAGAGACATTTTTGTCCTGGCCATAAGTCTCTTGTAAATCAGACCAAATTGCTTTGGTAGTGTGATGGAACATTATAGTAGATACAATGGTGGGTTTGAATACCATTCCACAACCATGTTTGGACAGTGGAATTGTCACGCATCCAAGCATTATATGCTTTAATTTCCTCCTCATTTTTAGAATCAAAGAAGGGAGGATCATCATATAGAATGTGCAACTTGTCTTTAGAATGAATAAAGGCTTTGATAGCCTGAGCCCATAAAAGGTAATTGGAGATTCCTTTGAGTTTAATGGAGGTGATTTTAACCTCAGAGGGCTTAGAATCAGTCATCTTAAATATGTAGTGAGGAAGGGATATTACCAGAGATGCAGCAATAGTGACCAGCAGCTCTCGGCAGTAGACAGAAACAGATCTGGACAGCAGCTTGCAGTAGGGGTAATGTGCAGATCTGTAGAGACTCTGAAGGTACAGTAGCAGTGGTAGATGTCCAAGGTATTTAGATCAAGGCGAGATACAGAGGGGCAGCAGGCTCACTCGCAACAGAATTCCAGGTAGTAGCAGGTCTCGATGAGCATAAGATAGTAGACAGCAGCAGTAAATAAAAAGGATTGTTACACGTAGCTAGAGAAGAAGGGGTAGAGGCCTATCAAACCAGCACTAGAAGATTATATTGCAAGGATCTAATAGTGCTCTGACACCATGTAACAAAAGACTAATGAAATAAACACCAAACCAGAAAACCAAGAGGAAGAGGAAGAAATAGAGGAAGAAGGAGGAGAAGAGTTTGGTTACAGCAGAGAATGGCTGTAATCGATTGTGTCTCTTCCCCTATTGCCTTGTATTTATAGTGAAAAATAGAGGACATTACAACTCAGCCTTGGGGAGATATCCTAAAATATAAGGAAAAATAAAGGAAAGAAATAAACTAGCTTAGGAAAAAAATAATGTGATTTAGTCAACAAGATTAAATCTTATCGTAACAACTAGACAAAAGGATTTGTAGAAAGTAAAGGAAATAAAAACAGCTGCTGTGGGCTGGATCAGGTACAGCTGTCATGAGCTGGATCAGGTTCAACGACAGGAACCAGAACCGTGGGCTGGTTCTGGTTCCGGTAATAATATTGTAACAGGTGCAATAGGAGCCATCATAATAGAACACTGGCGTTTCTCATGTTGGACCAAATTGTAAGCTTCAAGCAATGTAGGAAACTGGCACAACCAAGAACTTGAATGCAGATCTGATCATACTCCAGGTTCAGCTCAGTGAGAAGCCCTTTCCATCTCCTGCTTAGATTCTTGAGTGTGGAGCAATAGGCAGGGAGTGATAACTCCTTTTGAGTTCTTTCACAAACTTGATGACAAAGTTTATAACTCTGACATAATTGTTGAACTGTGCATACGTCTGCTGGTCCGCGTCCCATAATTTCTTGGCAGAATTTAACAAAACAAAGCTTGGGCTGATAGTGGAGTTCATAGAGTTCAATAAAAAAAGACATGACGAGGGCATCATTTGCCAACCAAATATTGGCAGCGGTATGCTTGGATGGTTTTGAAGTAGCACTAGTAAAAAAACCCAAGAAGTTATTACCTCGGATAGTGAGGAGGCACACCCGGGACCAAGTAAGATAGTTGGTCCCATTTAAACTTAGTGGGTCCTATTTGAAGAGGAGGGTTATGGTCATGAGTTCCATAACAACTCACCACACCCCCTCAACTCCCCCTGTAGAGGTAACAATATTTTCTGTCATCGTGGAGAGGTAATGGGAGTCCCAAAAAAAATGAAAATAGTGCATTCACTTGGAGAAGATGCATAGGCTGGTTTCAGCGTTGAAAAAGAACCAGAGAGCAACATAGTAGACTAGATTGGATAATGGCTGGTAGTGAGATAAAGAAGGCCGGAAGACCTAGGCGTTGATTGAGTAGGGGTCAGAAGGCCCTGCTGATGCATGCTAAGGGGTTGGAATGCCCTAGTATCGACTGGAAGGGGCTTAGAACCCGAAGCGGCGTGTGGCAGTGATCAAAGAGGCCACTGACGATGAGTGATAAAGGCCTGGTGGCTGGCGGGATGTGGTGAGGGTGTATGGTCATTGAGTCAGTAGATAAGTGGAGGCGGCATGTTTTATGTGACCATGCTCAGCCTTGAAAGGCCAAAGCTTTGTATTCGTAGGATGGTTTCCTCTAGTAGTGAAAATAAAAATAAAGAAAACCCAAATTATTGGGCTCAAAAACCAAGTTGAGAAAGAGGGTTGAGATAATAGAATGGTTTGTCTATGAATGACATAGGCCTCTTTATTTATAGAGATTACACAACAAATAAGGGAAGTAACAAGGTTGTCCATGAGTTGTCAATGACACCTAAAAACACACGGTAAATGCACATAGCCAGCTATAACAGAACATGGTAAATGCCCATGGACAGCTGTACACGAGCTACAACATTTTACAGGTACCACAACCCAAGGTTTAAAATCTCGGGTTTCGGAGGAGTCTCGGCCTCCTCCGAAACCGAGATCTCGGCGAGATCTCGCCGAGACAGTGCATTTTGTCCGTGGCCAAAATGCATTTTTTAGGTCTCCAACTTCAGGGGAACCTCATTTTTGCATATATAAACACATTTAGAGTATAAAATTGTAAAAATAATGACCATTTGTGGTTGTTTGGGTTTACACCCATGTTTTGACAGTCAACGCTGAAGTCTGTTGTAAATTTAGGTTAATATTAGCTATTATATTCAATCAAATATGGCAAATGAGACAATAACATAATGTATTAGGGGAAAGAGAAACAAAATAACACTTCATTATAAATCATTACATCATAGTTTAAATATTCAACATTGAATGATCCCATAGTCCCCCTGTGCCCATAGTCCACAATTCCACAATCCTTATACAGATACAATGTCTAGTAATACGTAGAGTGTCGTGGATGATCCATCCTACTATCATCATACATCTGGGAAAGTTGTCGACGCAAATTGTCTTCCAATTGAGCAACATAATCTTCCCATGACATTCTTGATGCAAAGTAGTTCTGGTAGTCTTGCACATGATTCATAAATATAGCATCACTAGCTGTCCGAAGGATACCTATCTTTGGGAAGAATGGAAAAACTTCTGAAGTAGTACTCTGGTGCGTAGACTCTTGCGAAAGTACTGATGGAACAGAATAGAAGTTGGTTGATCCACTCTGACTCTGTGTCTGTGCTCCTGCATCTGAACCATCGTCGAAGGAAGAACCATATGCAGTCGCAATGGGATAGGGGACGAAGTTGATATCAACATAATCATTTGAGGTGTATGCTGAACCAGTGCTGTATCCAGGAAAATTCCACTGCTCCTGTCCACTGCAGTAACTACTATTCTCCTCCACACTCAATCCTCGTAAGCCAGAAGAGAGGCTATCAACGTCGACGTCCATCGTGCTACTGCAATCAGCATCTTCATCATGTTGAGAATGGGAATGATGCCGAGGCCTACGCAAATACGAAGTTGGTCTACGTGATGAGGATGGCGCACGTGCACCATGGTCATCATCCTGTGTTGCATGAGTGTGCTGGCTCTCCCCAGTGTATCTAACAGGTGATGCTCGTGGCTCTGGATCAGTCCCAATATTGACAATAGTGGCTCGACCCCCACCCCCATGATCACTACCACTAGCTCCACTACCACTCCAACTCCACTCAAGATCTTCTGTCGGACGCGCCGCCAGGAGGGTCAAACGGCACGGGTGACCGTGTATGGACTCGACCCTCTTCCGAGGCTAAAAACTTGTCGACATCAGTATCCAAATGGCTGGCCAAATGGGAGTCAGGCATCCCCCCGGGCTCGTCTATCACAGGTACTCCCCTGTCCCGCACCCACTCTACTAATGGATCTTCCTCTTCAGAGTCAAGCTGGAAGATGTTGGCGAGCTTGAGCGGGGTATCATCCTCTTTATCATGGAACATGTCTTGCACCCTCAGCCTCATGTTGTAATGCACAAAGACCAAGTCATTTAGCCGTTGGGAGCCAAGTCGATTCCGCCTCTTTGAATCGATGAGGTTGAAAGTACTCCAGTTTCGCTCATAGCCAGACGCAGAGCATGTCTGAGCTAACACTCTACTTGCTATCTTCTTCAGAGCAGGTGCATCTTTACCATACAACACCCACCATTCAGCTGCATAAGAACAATAACATATTTTAATTTCGTATGTCATTTAAACGTAATACATAAAACATAAGATAATTTAATTTCGAAATGTCATTTAAACGTAATACATACACGGATCACTTTTGTCACGTCCAGCCACTGCAGCGGGGAACCCAAAACTCCCACGGGCTTCCCTGAAGGTTTTAATCTACACATAATCGAAAAGTTGTAAATATTTGCAATTACAATATATAGTTTTGCCGCACTAACAATAGCAGTAACCAGTACAATTAGTGTCACGGCGATCATATTTCCAATAATTGAAGCACACAACTCACCTCTAGGTTTGCCAATGCCTGTGCTTGGGGATCTGGCTCCAACTTTGCAACCACTAGCTTCACTGCCTTAATGAGTTCTGCGTTCGTCCCAAGTACATGCGTATACTGGTACTTGGGGTTCAAATAGTATGCTGAAATATTTGACAGTGGACACATGATTAAAGCAAATAAAAATTATATTGGTACATAAGTAACACTAAAGTAAATACATCATCAAATTTACTCACCAGCCTTATGCAATGGATGCATGAGTTGGCTCTCCCATCAGTTATTGATGATCTTTATATAATTCTTGTAGCCACGTGGTATCAAAGCTTTAACATGTACTTTCAATGCGTCCACAACAGCATAAAGAAGTGGCATGGTAGGTTTTCGCTCAGTATCTACCAATCTCAACACCTGTACTACATGATGCAACAGCCTGACTACCACCTTCACATTTTTCCAAAATCCGTCTGAAGCGATGGTACTCTGTGCTTCCACTCCGTGGGGGGTAGCTGATTGTCTCTACGAAAATCAATCCTCAGATGCAAACATCGATCTGAGTCCGGCCATCTTCGCCTCAAAGCTCTTCAATGCTATGAAGTTCGTAGCGAATCTGGTGATGCCTGGTCTGACCAAGTCCCCTCCACATCTCTCCCTGAGCATGTTCAAGGAATAACCATGGTTGTAGATGAAAGTGGTTACTTGTCTTACTTGCTCAACCACTTTCTTGACTTTACTTATCTTGCCCATGTCCTTCAACATCAAATCAATACAATGGGCAGCACATGGAGTCCAGAAGAGATTGTAGTCGGGATTGTTCATTAACATCTCCCCTGCCTTCTTAAAATTGTTGCCGTTGTCCGTCACAATCTGGACAACGTTCTGAGCTCCCACCTCAACCACCACCTCTTGCAACAGCCCATAAATATAATCTGCATCTTTTACTTCAGCTGATGCATCAACAGACCTAAGGAACACCGTCCTCCCATCACAGTAAACCATGAAGTTGATGATGGACTTTCTGGTAGGACCAGTCCAACCATCACACATAATAGTTACTCCTAAATCTTCCCAATTCTTCTTCTGGCCTAGAATCCAGTCTTGTAATTCCTTCTTATGTTGAGGCAAATAATGAGTCATTAACTCATATTGATTTGGCCCTCTAACCCCTGTACTTGCCTCAGCAACTGCATTCAAGATGCTCAAAAAAAAAGGGCCTGTGGTGGCGTTTGCTGGGATGCCATGATAAAACGACCACTTAGAGTAAGAATACCCTACTGACTCCCTATTCTTTCCCCCAAACATTGCCTTTACTTTTTTTTGCTTACTACCTTGCTTCGTAAAGACTGCGGGATCTTGCTGTAGAACTTGAACATAATCATCCTATCCCTGGGGCTGAGGAACAGGTTCTTCCCTTCTACTTCGTGATCTAGAAAACCAAGAACCAATCCCTTTGCTCCGTTTCTGTGGCTCAGGCTCAACAAATCCACTACCACTGCCACCTGCTCTAGATGTACCTGCTCCTGTCCGTCTCCTCTCTGCATCTGATCTAAGGGTTTCTCTATTAGCCATTGCCGCATGACGTATCTGTCTTGCCTCTGCTTCTGTCATCTCTTCTACATCCCATCCCTCAGCCTCATGTTCCTCACTGGATTCTGGTACAGTGCCTCGAATTGCCTCCTCAAATTGTTGTTTTTCTCTTTCTATTGCTGCCCTCATCTGCCTCCCTCCCCTCAAATGTTCACCTATGGTCCTGGATATCTCCACAGGACACTGCGGGCATTTGGAAACATCTTTGCCCAATCCACTCAATGTTGCTTCAGTCTTGTGATGCCGCCAGACTGAAGCTTCTTCCCACAAAAATTACACTGGGTCTTCTTCCTATCACCCTGAAGTGCAGTCACATACTGCCATGCAGGGTCAGTTCGGGAACCGGTACTGTCGCCCCCATCGCTTGCCCCAGAACTTGGTCTCGACATAATTTTCAAGCACTGTTTCATAGAAAACACAAACTTCAATAACCTTACAAACTTGAACACAGCAGAAGTTACATTTCAAAATTTTTCTCATATTTTAAATGCGATTAGAACATTTTTCCTTATTTTTCCCGATTTTATATCATTTTTAATCAATTTTAAATTAATTTTTAATTGCTGAAAATTATTTTTTAATATAAATAATTAAAAAAAAAACATACAACAACCGAAATTGAAATCTGAAATCATAGGACAGTAGATCGGCCAATGGTGATTAACATATAAATAGGTCATCATCATCAAATGAGTAATAATAATAATTATTTTAAATTTTAATTGCTGGAAATTCATTTTTAAATGCAAATAATTGAAAAAAATACCTACAACAATCAAAATCGAAATCTGAAACCGTGAGCTTGTAGATCGGGCTTCCGTATCTAACATATAAAGATTTCATCACATTCTAAAAAAAAATAAAAATTTCTCCCTCATGTAAAAATCTCATTTTTCGGCAAGAAACTTACCTTCAACTGTTGATATGAAGCTCTTACAGCAATCCCCGCAGTCCGAAGCACCACCCGTAGCAATTTAGAAGTCCAAACAAACAAAAAATGGGGGAAGAAATGAAAAAAAATTGAAAAACCAAAGAAGAAAGAAGAAGGGGCAGTCTCGGTCGAGTTCTCGACCGAGAACAGCCACTTCTGTCTTTTATAAAGACAAAAAAAAAAGAAGCAAAAAGCAATATCTCGCCGAGATCTCGCGAGATCTCGCGAGATCTGGCAAAAACTGCCGAGATCTCGGCGTGAACATGTAATTGCCGAGACGAAAATGGTTATCGACCCTATTTTCATCTCGGCTAGTCACGAAAACACCGAAAATGGAGATCTCGCCGAGATTTTATTCCATGCCACAACCCTAGAGCAGTACCTTGACTGGGTCCATAGTTCGGAGATATTTTTCAGATGATATGGGTTGTCTGAGGTCAGAAAAATTTTGTTTGCAGATGCTAAATTGAAGGGTATGGTTTGAGTTTAATGGATTAAATTTTAACAGGCAGCAACAGAATCAGACTCGAGGTTTCGAGGCTATAAGCACTTGGGCTGAGATGCATGAGGCACTGAACTGGCGATTCCTACCTACTGACTACAAGCAGCGGATGCACCTCAGATTTGCACCGTTGAGACATGACAGTTATGAGTGTTAAGGAATATGTGGTCAGATTCTACTGCTTAGCCACTCGATTTGATTTTGAGTGGGAAGAGGTTTTGGTATCACAGTTCCGTAATGGCTTGCATCTGTAGATAAGTGTTGTCTTGGCTTCCAGTTGATTGCATAAGATTGAGGATGCGGCACAGATAGCATATCAAGTTCAGAACAGTTTGAAGAGGTCGTATAATTGGAAGAACTTTCCAGAGAACATTCTCTAGACGTTACAGTTCAAGCAAGCAGCCTCCACCACCAGAGAAGTCTTGCAGCAAGCCCCAAGCTAGTGGTTCAAGTATGGCATCTTCATGTCGAAGCCGCTCATAGTTTCCACCCCGGCTTGGTTCTGAAAAACATCCTTCGAAGCCTAGAGTTGAGATTCAAGGTTTCACATGTAAGGGATTCAGCCATTTCTCCTCTAGCTGTCCTAATCACTTGGTTGTTTTCACTAGTAAGGATGGACCATGGCAACTGCTTCAGAGGAGCAACGAAAGAAAGAGATGGTCTATTTCGAGGCAAGGCCAATTAGTGATGATAACGGCAATGACAGTTATGGAGAGTGCCAGCCTGGTTACGTTCTTCGTCCTATCTTGGTTAGACATAAGATCTCTAAAGAGGATGATTGGCGTCGCAACAACATTTTCCAGACCCAGGTAAGATGCAACAACTCTCTGTGCACGATGGTCATCGATGGCGACAGCTGCACCAATGTTCTAAAGACGTTGTTCGCAAGTTGGGACTGAAGACAAAGCCACACCTAAACCCCTATAAAGTTGCATCGGTAAATAACAACAATATTAAGATTCATTAGCGGTGTTTGCTTATGTACTCTATTGGAGAATTGATTGACATAGTTTAATGCGACGTTATGCTCTTGAAATTTATCACATTCTTCTTGGGCGACCTTTGTTGTTTGATAAGAAGGTTCAGCATGATGGGTACGAGAACACCTATTCTTTAAGCACAACGGGCTTGAGATGCAACTGTTCAAGTGAAAGACCTTCCACCTATGAAGGAGAACTGCTGCAGCAGCCTTGGGTTGGCCGGAAAGACATGAGCCCTGGTGGAGGACCAAGCTAAACGGAACCAGGTCAACCTGGTCTTTTGGTCCAAAGGGGGCTGGTAGTTTAGTAGAGATTTTATTATCTTTTATTTATGGCTTTGTGTGGGTAGAGATTACATAGGGATTAATTTCCAAGTTTTAGTTTCTAATTTTATTAGGTTGCTATTTTTATGTCAGTTATTAGTTGCAATCTTTTCTTTATATATATGTAACCTATGATGGAATTGATAGAGTTGATTGAGAGAATTTTACGGTTTCTGGTTAATGCGTCGAAGACCGCTGGTAGGGTTGAGTGGCCTCGTCCCTCACTTGCTGTGTTTCTGTTGAACACTCAAATTACAGATGTGATCCCTCTTCTCTTCCTTCTTTGAGCTTTTTCCATTCTTTTCCTTCGTTCTTCTTTCTTTCTTTCTTTCTCATTTCTTCTTATTTATTTCCTGTTATTATACCTGTTGGCCTACCATGTTCTGAAGATTCAACAAGAGAAAGCTTTATCTCTCTCATGAACCCTTACATCAGTTTCAAGATGGGGGGATTTGAATTGACTCCAGAAAACAACCCATATCCTAGATTCCCATCCCCTAACTCCATACAAACCATGAGATATCAACCCAGAACCAAATCTGGTTCTGAAACTTCCACCAAGTTAATTGTCTTCGAGAATCTATCTTGTTTCCTGGATGGATTTCAGTTGGATTCAACTGGGCTGGGTGTAGCAATTTTTCACCTAGAATTTCATGTGAAAGATGCTGTAGAGAGAATTCTTGTTTTTTTTAAGCCCAGGTACTGCCTCCTATTCTGGTTTCATAAACCAAGTTTCATGAGAGGAAGAAGACACTCTTTTCCTTATTTTTAATTAAACACACTCCATCCAGTTTTGCTAAATACCCTTACATCCCTCCCTCTATTCCTTACCCAAAGTAACCTTAACCGGAAATTTACAGAATTGTCACTACCTTCTATAATTGGGTTTTATTGTTTGGATGGGCCCAATAGTGACCCAATTAGGGGTTTCCGACCCGGGGTCTGCTTCAGATGGGACCCTCTTTTCTCATGTAAAAAGTGTAGTAATTCGAACATTAGGTGTTTAGTTTCCTGCAGAGGCCCACCTATGAAGGCTTTCGTCCATGGCCCTAATATCTGCTGCATGGCAAATCAGGTGCAGCCATTTTTTGTCGGCAGGTTAGGCCCAAAACTTTGGAAATTTTTTTTCTGAAAAATGTCTGAAAGTACTAATGTTTAAAAAATGACTGAAAACAAATGTGCGGAATTTGGTGATTTAGTTTCTGACTGATTTAGTATTATTGTTGATTTCATTACTTCATGAAGTCTAGATTAGTATTTAATCCATGTTTTACCAAAGAAAGATCTGTAATCCGAAGCTCTTTTGTAGGTTTTGGTTTACCTAGTATATTGTTAATTTTTAATCCATGTTTTACCAAAGAAATATCTGAAATCCGAACTTCTTTTGTAGGTTTTGGTTTAGCTTGCCATCTTGGTGTTATGGCTAATCTCCCAACCATTGGGATAGGAAAAAATGTGAGGTTTTAATTTGAACCCTGTAATGACTATACTTAATTATCTAAGTTCCTTCTTTCAGGGTAAAGATAAAGATTGGATTATCTCTTTCAGTGCCAAGTTTGGGATTTAACCACAAACTTAGTTCATGATATCAGTTCTTTTCATCAAATCAAGATAAAATCCTAACCTTAATCTATGTCAGTTGCATCATGTGGATGGTCTTACACAATCTGGAGTGAAAGAACTCCTCGAAGCAAATGAAAACTGTGCTAGAGATCTGATTCCTTTAACTGGAAATTCCGACTACACATGGGGAGTGGTAAGAGATCTCTAGATCTTCTTGTTCTTCTTGGTGCCGGTCTTTGAATAGTAATTCATTCTTTTATTATGACTTTTCTTTTATGCATTTATTAGGGAAATCTGATGAGGAATGGAATCCCAAACAGCAAGAATCACAGTGAATGTATGGAACCAAAATATAAACAATAGCAATACCTGAAAATCTAACCCACGGATGCAAACCAGATTTGAAATTCAAATAGAGACTAGGCGACGCCTAGGCATCTAGGCGTGATTCAAGGGCTTGGGCGCTTGGGCGCCTTATTAGTGTTGCCTGGGCAGTCTCCCTGACCGCCCAGGCTCTCACCGCCCAGGCTCTCTGGGCGTCGCCTTAGACGCCTTGGGCGCCCAGATTGCCTGGGCGGTCGCCTTGGGTCTTATATGTGTTTTTTTTTTCCCTTTGATTTCTGAATTTGCTTCACAAGATTTATTAGGCTAGACAGGAACAACATTTACCAGACAATACTTATTTATGACTAATATCATTTAAGTAATTGACTTAAGTTATTATTCATAAATAAGTAAATACCCCCTATTTGAATCCAATAAAAATATTCTAAAATTCAAATTCCAGAAGGATAAAAAGTCAACCCCCCAGTTCAAGAACAAAAACTGTATTTTTGGGTGCGGGGGCGATTTTCAACTTCCAAATGCTAGGCTTTTTCCAAATATAAAAATTCCATAAATCTTTTTATAGTAAAGCATTACTAAAAACTAAGAACGCGCCAAAATAATCTCTTGCTTTGATGCCCAAAAAATAATTTACATTCAGACGACTTTAAAAAGCATTCGCGTACTCTAAACAAGGTTTGACCAGAGTATAATTCCTTTATTATAACCATAGTTGTCAAGGCGTCTAGGCGACGCTTAGGCGTCCGGGCGGCTTATACAGGCCTGGGCGCCAGGGCGCCTTGTGTACATGAGAAAGGTGGTCGCCCAGGGTGCCTGGGCGTCGCCTAGGCGATGCCTAGGTTGCCTTGGACGCCCAGAATGCCTGGGTGGCCATCTTTTTCTCATATTTTTCCTTGATCTTTGAATTTTATTTAGGAGATTTATTAGGTTAGACAGGAACTACATTTATCAGGCAGTACTTATTTATGACTAATATCATTTAAGTAAGAAACATTTGCTTAAGATATTATTCATAAATAAGCAAATACCCCCTTATTTGAATCCAATAAAAATAGTCTAAAATTCAAATTCCAAAAGGATAAAAAGTCAACCCCTAGTTCAAGAACAAAAACCATATTTTTGGGTGCGAGGGCGATTTTCAATTTTTAAATGCTAGGCTTTTTTCTAATATAAAAATTCTATAAATCTTATTATAATAAATCATCACTAAAAACCAAGAGTGCGCCAAAATAATCTTTTGCTTTGATGCCCAAAAAATAATTTACGTTCAGACGACAATAAACAACATTCTCGTATTCCGAACAAGGTTTGACCGGAGTGTAACTCCTTCATTATAACTTGGATTCAAACAATCTCGGATTTGTTGGAAAGCTAATTATGCTAGCTTTGCGACGAATTCGAGATTGCTTGAATCCGAACTATATTAAAGGAGTTACGCTCCGATCAAATTCGTTAAAAGTACGCAAATGTTAGTCATAAATAATTGTTTACGTAACTCTAGACAATCACAGGTCTTAGTGTATACTAGCAAACTTGGGTCCACATCACATATTAATTAAGTTATGTCTTAAATATTGATTATTTATGTAGAATGTTGCATATATATAAACATTAATATTTTAGAAATAAAAAAAATGCACTGGGAACGCCTTGGTCGCCTAAGCAACTCCTGGGCGGGTGCCTAGGCGCCCAGGATGGCTCCAAACGCCTTGGATCGCCTTGTTGCCTTGACAACTATGATTATAACTCGGATTCAAGCAATCTCAGATTTGTTGGAAAGCTGATTATGCTAGCTTCGAATTTGAGATTGCTTGAATCTGAACTATATTAAAGGAGTTACGCTCTGGTTAAATTTGTTAGAAGTAAGCATAAATACGTGTTGCTTACTTAACTCAATTATTTGTTTCCTTGTTGGTTTTCTCATATCAATTTAGCTATGTCTTAAATGTTGATTATTTATGTAGAATGCTGCATATATATATATATATATATATATATATATATATATATATATATATATATATATATATATATATATATATATATATAAACATTATTATAGCATTAATATTTTAGAAATAAAAAAAAAATACACTGGGAACGCCTTGGATCGCCTTGTCACCTTGGCAACTATGATAGAGAATAATTTGATGAACATAATATCCGAATATGAAAGTGATCCGATGGTCAGTTTAAGAGAGATGATGAAGTCCTTGTACTGCTAGAACTGAGAAACTTAAGCAAGTGTTTTTTTTTTCTCTGAAATAAGGAAGTCAAAAACTGACCAGCTGATGTTGGTCAAATTTGGATATATAATGACCTATTAGGATATGTCACTAGTAACCAAATCTGAGAAGGATCCAATGGTTGGATAGACAGCTATCAAGCAATTTCTAAATTGATAGGAGAGTACCATTAATTTTGACTGCAGCACATAATGGTTTCAGATCTGAATTAATGATGAGCACTAAATCGATGGACATGACTGTCAGCCCACAGATTCAGCAATTGATGGATAGGATATCAATACATGAACCAGGTTAATAGAATCTGAATAACAGAACCAGATTCAATAACACAGTGTATGAATTGAACTAGAACAAGACAGATTCAGAAACCCTGCAACAGAATCAATAAACAGGAAGCAGAATCATCACCAAGCAGCAGCACAATATTATGAACCAAACCAGAGAAAAATTTCATGGAAGAACGAAACCAGGAATCAGGTATGTATGGATATTATGGATATCGATGAAGCATGAACAAAGTAGACCAGATCTGGAATTAAATTGCAGAGAACACTTACTTGTATAGTGGAGATTGAGAATAGAGGAGGAGAGAGGATATTGACCTCAGGCTTCACACCTATGAACTTGATTCCCATCAACCCTTTTAGCTTCCCACTAGATAGCCGAATTTCACTGCCATTAAAATGATCCCACAATTGAAGAAGGCAGCAGCTATTCGTAAATTCGTGTTCAGGCTTGTAGCCCCTTACAAACCTATACAGAAGACGTAAAACAAGAAGTAAACTAGTCCTAAAACTCCTCCAGACAATAACTTACCTTGGAGGTAATTTATTAAGCTACTAAACTCAACCTAAAACTAAGGAAAGTAACTTGAAACAACTAAAAACACTTAAAAACAATAAAAGACTAAAAGCATTAAAAGTCTTATCCATCTAGATAAAGGCTATCCAACTAGATAAAGATTTATCTAACTAGACTTACGCTGCTAACACACTTATATTAAAGGGCTGTTGCCATAGAACAGCAACATGGTGAGTCTTCTCATTTAGACTTGAAAATCACAGAAGTGGTGAGGGAATGTTTTCTCGTTCTTCTCCAGACTATACCACAGAGAGTACTTGTGCATCAGCCTTCGTTGGATGATACTTTGCGTACTATACTTAGTGCTGGTTTGCATAATAATCGACAGACTGATGATGCCCAGAAAGTTAAGTTTGAGTTGAAAGAGTACAACGGTAAACTCGACCCCCAAGTATTGTACAACTGGATCTCTTGTCTGGATGACTACTTTTACAGAGTAAAGGAAATTAAAACTTGCCTATAGATTCCAGGAACAGCACCTGCCACATGGGCAGAGTTGAAGGAAGATCTTTATAGAAGTCCCTGTCCGATCTAACCAAAGATTGAAATTTTTATATTTTATTCCCTATATTAATTGAGCCTTTGACCATAGTTTTACCCAAATCTGAATTACTGATTTGATCATCTCTTCACTGCAACTCTGGTTTACTGGGAATTCTGATCCCTTCTTAGGTTACCTAGGACCCCATCCGATGAGCTCTGATTTGATTATATTGGATGGAGGATTTGTATGTGAACTACTGGACAATAGAATGAGCATTGCAAAATATGGCCATATAACTTTTGGTACTTGTTAGGAGTTCTGGTTAGGTTCTGCATTCTCAGGTTTCCATGTGCACGAGATGCTGAACTCGATGGGGCACCAAAATGGTGTAAGAGCCATGAATTTAAACTTGATTGGTGGTGTCCATTTGTGAAATTCAGTTAGGTGTGAGTCCCACCTAAAAACAAAGTTCATCTTCTGTCCCAAAAAAAAAAAAAAAAAAAAAAAAGAAAAAGAAAAAGAAAAAACCTTAAGTTTTGAGAATTTTCAGTGATTTCAAACTTACATTCATAAAACATCGCCAGGACACCTTCAAATGGGGACTTAATGAAAAAGTACTTAAACAGGGGTGGTTACATGCCATAATCCATTGAAACAAATTCCTCATGATTTCCTACAGCTCCACTTTCCAGGACAAGTTTCTATAGTTTAAAACAATTTCCTCTCAAAAAACTGGAGTTTATATATTATCCTTTGTAGCAATCATAAGAAGCCTCCTGCTCCAATACCAAGTGGGATGATTAAGCACAAAGAGGAAGGAAAAGTATGACAACAAGAAGAGTAACAGAGAATGGCTATTTGCATCTTATAATTGACATTTCAACCCAATAAATTGCTTATGAAAAAATAAAATTTCCGCTTTATAGGCTAGTATATACACCTTATCCTTTGCAAGATAAAAAAAAAAGGCGTACCCATTGCGAGAGGCTCCTGCCATTGCGGGGTCTGGGGAGAGGTTTCTGTCACAGCCTTACCCCCGCTTAACGGGGAGGGGCTTATATACTCCTTATATCTCTTTACAAGATAATGGCCAAAATACATTTTCAAGAATGAATATCACTATTCTTCTATTTTCATGATGTATTGATTATCCTCGGGGAGAGTCTGAGGGGACTCCTAGTATTTGTGAAGAAGATCCTAAGATTGCTCTCTTTTGTTAAATTTTCTATGTTCCTTAAATAAAGAATGCTGATATTACCCATATTGAGAAACTGTGAGGAAAGCTTGTGTAACGCCCCCAAACCGGGTCTAATCCATAAGTAATACTCAACGGGTGTCACTACTAGTATAAATAATATGATTCTTCACTGAGCTGTCAACCCACCCCCGCTATGTTATGTCTTTTACAGAGAAGCAAGTATCTGAGGAAGGAGACCAGTAGGGTCAGCAGAGGACCCAACTTTGTTTTGAGATTTGCTTTGTAAGACAAGTTAGGTTTATGTAATTAAGAAACCTGTTTTCTTTAAGACTTGAGTTTATGCCTCCAGTAAATATGTAAAGTTGTTTTCTGCTGCCTTGAGGTTTAAGATCATGTATCAGATGAGACTTCATTGTAATATCATTGTTAAATTTATGTTTAAATTACTGATGCAACCTTTGGAAATGATGAGTATGATTTTGGGACTACCTTTCTCTAATTTACTGGATCTTGGGGATTTTCGAGTAGGGACGCCCATCAAGTATTACTTAGGGATTAGACCCGGTTTGAGGACATTTCAGTTTGTTCCACTGGCTGGACCTGACGACCCGTGGCATCCTCTCAGCATTTTGAAGGATCTCTTCCCTTCACCTGGCTCTCTATGGATGGCTTCACTAGGTTGGCCCTGGTGAGCTCTATTGTGAGGGATGGGGACTGGGATCCTTGCCCAACTCCTCACCCAGCATTCAAAATCGGGCCATCTCCATAAAGTGTCTAGGACATCCACCAGAGGAGGTGAGGACCAGATCTAGTGGATTGATAGAAAGGGGAACACCTCTCTCTTTTGTTCTAGAGTCATTTGGGATTCGGTCAGAGCCACTGCTGTCCCCCCAGCTTGGTGCAATGCGGTTTGGTTTGCTCAGAACATTCCAAGGCAGGTTACAACCCTTTGGAGGTGTGTTCTTGACGCCCTCCCGATGTGTGATCAGCTTCGGATCAGGTCCATCGAGGTTAGGCCTGCTTGCTCCCTTTGCCGGGTTAGCTTTGACACCCGAGACCATCTCTTCTTTGGTTGTCCATATGGTGGACAAGGTTCAAAATCTCGAGTCTTGAGGGTGTCTTGACCCTCTGAGAAACCGAGATCTCGAGACACTGCACAAAAGCCGCAAAGGCTTAAAATGTGTGTTTTGACCCTAAAATGACCATTTTAAGGCCTAATACTCCAGGGAAACCTATTTTAGCATATATAAATATATTTAAACCATAAAATTGAAAAATAATCACACATGGTGGTTGTTTGGATTTACACCCATGTTTGGTAGTGTTAGTCTAAAGTTAAAATGTAAATCTAGGGTAATATTGGCTATTCTACATAATGTTACACTAGTAGAAGATCAAACAAGACCAAATGAGCCAGTAAAATTATATTTTAGGAGAAGAATAAACATAATAACACTTAATTAGTTAATTGTCATAGTAAAAAAACCAGAGTAGTCAAGTAGACTGTACAATCATAATTCATACATTATATCGAGACAAGTCGAGAACTGATCGAAAACTGGTTGAAAATGTTGAGAAATGGTCGAAAATGTCGAGACCAGTCGAGACAAGGTTGAGAACTGGTCGAGACCCGTATTGACCCTCTGTCTCTTCTCAAGCCAGATTTTCGAGAATTCCAAGATCTCAGCGAGATCTCACCGCGATTTTAAACTATGCTAGCGGGTATGGCGGGAAATTAGAGGCATGTGCACTAAAGGAAGGTATAGAGGCCAAGGCATTGTTGAGGAAGCTACTTGGATCAGCAGGAAATTCAAAAGTATCAGGGGCCTTGGGAGACGTGAAACTGGCATTTGGTGCAATTGTGTACCACATCTGGAGGGAGAGGAATGGCAGGATCTTTAACGCCTCATCCAAGCCTAGAGAGACAATTGTTGCCCTTATTATTTTGGAGGTTCAGCTTAGATAGAAGATGAGGCCCAGGGATCCTCCCCCCTTCTGTCTCCATCCTCCTTGTTCATCATGAGTAAATGGGGCATCTAGTTAGTGGTTGGCTTTATTTTTGTTCTCCCCTCCTCTAGAGGGTTTTGTGGCTTCATTTGGCTGTTGTACATTCCCCCTCCCCCCTCCTTTCTTTTTCGTTCTTCAATGAATGATCTATGCATCAAAAAATACAGTTTGTTCCATTGATGGTGGCCTTCTTCTGGTATTGGGTATGGATGGAGTCTCAACAATGGACCAGTTGAAGGATTTGGGTCTGTAACTCGTAGATAGATGTGTCATGTCTTAAGATAATGAGGAAACTGGAAACCTTAGTTATAAACTTTATTTCAGTGGTTGTTTCGAATTTTTCCAAAACTGATTTTCGGCATTTCTTTAGTTTCGATGAATTTTTGGTTAATATATAAATATTAAAAAGGTAGACGTATATATAAATAAATAAATGTTACTTTAAATTACGTAAATATAACATAAATGCACAATTTTATATTATAAATCTATTTGGGGTGACATTGGAAAACCCTTGAAAGGGGCTACAAAAATGGGTATGTTGAAAGCATAGTCATAAGTGGGACTTCAATATGGTTCAATTAAAACCAACATAGTCAACATAAAACAAAAAATATTTCAAAGTTCAAACCCTCATCAAAGTTACCAAATCACAAAACCAAAAAAAAAAATCATTGAAATTTTGCCTGAAACGAAACAAAATTTGCAGCTAAGCTGGGAGATTGAATGTGAAAATAACAAATATTTTTTTGTTGATGTTTAGTGTAGAATTGTTGTCCATTAGTGAAAGTTGGGAACAACTTTTGTCTCCTTTACTTGACATTCAGCCCCATCGGGTATTCATCATGGAAGATGCTGGCATCCACAACCTATAGGGGCCTCTGGAAAGAGGAAACAAGAGGACTCTTATGTCTTTTCCTGTACCCATTGAATATGTGTGGATATTTGATTCGTTCTTTTTATTGGAATCTACTTTTGGAAGATTTTGGACTTCGGAGAGCTGAATGTGCTGCTACGCTTGAGCCTCTGCTATATCATTCTAATATATTATGATCTTTTTGTCTGTTTTTGTCTTCTCTTTTTTAGTATAAATTTTTCTGTACTTAAATTAGTAAAATTCTTTTACTAACATTGCTGAAAAGAAAAGTTGAATTTTTTAACACTTTTCATCTCTTATATCTATATTACATTTTGTTTAAGGTTAGTTACATAGTTTTCCATTGCCTTGGAGTTCTTTTTTAGGACGATGCTTGGTGTTAACTTTCTAGTGATATGGCAAGAGATAATCTATGCATAAGTTATGGTATTGTATGTTGATGTAGCCCATCTCCAAGCCCATATTTTCAAAATACCAAACCTAACCCATGCCACAAAGAAATGTCAAGCCAAAGTATTGGAATGTCTAGGTTCAATGTAACCTACCTTGTCTAGATTTGATGTATGTCTAGATCCAATGTAACCTACTCACCTACCTTTTCTTCCTTTCCTTTCATCTAAATCATTTTACGCTATAAATGAAACATAACCTCTGTCATTCTAGACAAGTGAAACCATAACCTCTGTCATTCTAGACAAGTGAAACCATAATTCCAACATGGTATTAAAGTAAGGATCTCCCTTGATGTTTGTACCCTAGTGCCACTGTTGCCACCACCGCCGGCATCTTCTGTCTCCACCTCTCTCCCCTCTCGGCCTTCTACTACCACCGCCTACTCTTTTAGTAGCGGCCCTCTCTTAGGGCCGCCTCTCAGCAGCCCTTCGGTGGCCATGGTTTCCACTGAGGGTTATTAAAGATTTTTACCCCCTTTTTTTGGGATCTCGATTTCTTTCACCGAAATCATATGTACCCTGTAAATGTTTGATTAGTCAGGTACGGCTATGATTTGTTTTGATTAATCTGTTTGTTCTATCTAAGCCTCAGCTATATCAGACATGACGACTGCATCAACTGTTCCTAAGGGCTCTTGCGATCGAAGCTTCTCTGGCTTTCCTACATTCCCTGGTTGTTCCATTAAATTGGATGGGAATAATTGTTTGATGTGGTCTCATTCTTGCTTCCTGTGGTTTTTCAGGGTATCTTACTGGTGATGCTAAGTAACCCATTACTGATGGCACTAATCAAAGCAAATGGGGCTCTGACAACTACCTAGTGATATCATATCTTATCCGTCTATGGATCCAAACATTGCACAAAGTTATTTATTGCTAGATTCAGCTGCTAGTAACACCCCAGATTTTTATGAATTAAATGTTTGTAGTGTCGTTCAGTGTCACTAGGTGACATTCAGACAACTAGGTGACGACTAAACCTTGGTATGCCATGTGGATAAGGTGTGCAATATTATTCTCTTTTTTTTATATTTTTTTTATCCAGTTTAAATTTTATATACAGATTTTTAATGATATTATACTAATTTATACTGTTTTATATACTGATTTTGATACTGATTTTTAATACTAATTTTAATACTGATTTTTAATACTGATTTTAATTGTGATTTTAATACTGATTTTTAATACTGATTTTAATACTGATTTTTAATATTGATTTTAATACTGATTTTTAATACTGATTTTAATACTGATTTTTAATACTGATTTTTAATACTGATTTTCAATACTGATTTTTAATACTAATTTTAATGCTGATTTTAATATTGATTTTAATATTGATTTTTAATACTGATTTAATATTGATTTTTAATACTTATTTTTTATACTGATTTTAATATTGATTTTTAATACTGATTTTAATACTGATTTTTAATGCTAATTTTAATATTGATTTTTAATACTGATTTTTAATACTGATATTTAATATTGATTTTAATACTGATTTTAATGCTGATTTTTGATACTGATTTTTAATACTGATTTTAATACTGATTTTGTGTACTGATTTTAATACTAACTTATACACTATGTTACATACTAATATATATACAGGTGTTTACACTAGTTTGTACACTGTTTAGGGTATCTGGCCTAAAGGGTCTGGAGGTAGAGTCTAGGGGTGATTTAGAATAGTCAAAACACAATTATTAATAGTAAGCTTCATAATACTCACAGGTTGCATTGCTGACTATTGAAAGGACGATCAATGTGTGTGCGAAGAAAAGAGGTAGGTGGAAATAGGTGTACACCATTAGGGTGACACTGAATTGCTAGTTTATGCCTTATACTTTGGTGTTGTTTAATTATTTGATATGTGATGGATTGTTTTTTTTTTTGTTCATTGTTGTTCATATGATTTATTATTTACATGAATGTGATGAGAGAAAATCTGTTTTCATTCCATTTCAGTGTTTCATTTGTAAGAATTACTTCTTTTAATAATGGTTGTCATATAATGAAGGGGAATGTTGCAAATGTGGAAAGAAGGGGTAATTAGTTACATTTTGTTTATTAGAGAGTAACTGAGGACAATAGGATGGAAAGTCATTGCCATTTGAGTCTCATCCATTACGCCGTGGATGAATGAGAGTGGAGAACGGATGACCAGGAATATATTTTGGCTATGGTAAACTCTCTACTAGAACAATGGTAACTAGTTATTCACTTGTAAGAATTACATCTTTTAATAATGGTTTGTCACATAAGCAAGAGGGAAATATTGAGAATGTGGAGAGAAGGGATAATTAGTTACACTTTGTGTCTATTAGAGAGTAAATGAGGACAATAGGATAGAGAGTCATTGTCAAATGAGCCCCATCCGTTACACCGCGGATGAATGAGAGTGGGGTCATGAACGGATGACCGAGAATATATTTTGGCTGTGGTAAACTCTCTACTAGAACAATTGTAACTAGTTATTTTTGGAAGTTGGTCAGAAATGAAAATAAATGTGAAGGTGTTAAAATGATAGAAAATAAATGTGAGTGTGTTAAAATAAATTGGAAATCGAGTTTTCTTGCATTCATGAATTGAATTGATTCGGTGTTCATCTTTTTGTTGTATTCCTGTAATATTTTGTCTTATTGGGCTAATGAGCTCACCCCTTACAATGACATTATAGATGATGAGGTGGCTGAAGGGGAACAAGAGGAAGCGTAGAGGACACATGGATTTACCCTTAAGATTTTAGTTACAAGTTTCAAATTTTTGGATTTGGTTGTATAAGGATTTGAGGTTTAATTTCAAGGATATTTATCTTTTTATTTGATACACATTAGATTGCCACTAGTAGCGTTAAAAGTTTTATGATGCTAAATTGGTTTGAGATGGATTATTTTTATGATATAAAGTTTGGGTTTTAATTTTATTTGGTCAGTCGTTAGAGCAGCGCCCACGAGGGTTGTACTCATACCTCGTACACATTTGGGTCGTGACAGAATGGTATCAGAGCCGTTTTTCCTAGGGTAGAGTCTGGTGGCATAGGGACATTAACATAATACACATGATTACTCATAATATACTAATACTTTAAATAAAGGAAAAGTATAAATGTTGACATAACATACTAAATTAAGATTAACATATCAACATCTTAGATTGACCATTATGAATCACTTTCCCTCCTTCCATAAACATAGAAACTCAAGGAATTTTCTTTTGGTAGGAAGTGGTTGCTATAACTGGAGAGGAGCAAATGAGGCTGGACAACAGATGTCACCTATACAGCGGTATGGCGCTGTTGGAGGAGAGTACAAGACCCAGCAAGGGTAATTGAAAGTTTGAGGAAGTTTCGCTCTCCACCTTTTAAGGGCACTATTGTTCCTCTAGTTGCTGAATCATGGTTGAGAGAGATGGAGAAAATTTTTGAGGTTCTGAGACTCTTTGATGAATCCAAGGTGATGTGCACTTCCTTTATGTTACAAGACGATGCAGACCACTGGTGGGAGACTATTCAGCGGATGCTAGATGGTGAGGCCCAGCCGACAACTTAGCAAAGATTATGGGAAGTGTTTCATGCGAAGTATTTACCATCACCTGTTTGGCGAGAAAAAGAATTGGAATTTTTGAGGTTGCATCAAGGGTCCAGTTCTGTAGATGACTATGAGAAGACGTTTGAAGAATTGGCTCGATATGCTCCACAACAAGTGGATACTGAAGATAAGAAGGCTAGGCAATTTGAGCAAGGGTTGAACTTTGAAATCAGGTTAGTGGTGGCCACACTCCAACTGAATACTTATGCCGAGGTTCTAAAAAGAGCCATAATCATGGAAAGCAACCTTAAGGGAGCAAACCGTATCGAGACCAGTGAAGCAAAGAAGAGGTTTAGACCTAATGATGTTCATGGTGCCCTACTTGTGGGAAGATGCATGTTGGGGAATGTTGTTTGGGAGCTGTAACATGCTTCAATTGTGGAAAAACTGGACATTACTCTAGCAACTGTCCGGACCCAAAGAAAGGCAATGTAATCTGCTACAAGTGTCAAAAGGGGGGACACGTGATCAAAGACTGTCCAGAATGGTCGAAACAAAAGAACCAGATCCAACCAGGAAGAATGAAGCCAAAAGCTCATGGGAGGATTTATCGCCTTATGGATCTAGATGATGGTGCATCACCTGCAGTAGTATCAGGTACACTTATCATATGCATTTGGCCTACTCTTGTCTTGTTTGATTCTAGGTCTACGCATTCATTTGTTTCACATGCCTTCTCAACTAAAATGAATGTAGATGGAAAATTATATAGTGACAAACTGTGTGTAGTTACACCTTTGGGAGAGGTGATGGAGTCCTTTATGTTATAGCTCTTGTGTGGTAAAAATTGATGACATGAGCTTGTAGCAAATCTGTTCTTATTGGACATGAAGGACTTTGATGTAATTCTCGGCATGGACTGGCTATCTTCATACCACGCTAGTATTGACTGCTTGAAAAAGGAGTAGGTGTTTAAACCCCAAACTGGAACCGAGTTTTAGTTCATTGGTACCGAAGTCAAGAAATTTCGACCATTATTATCAGTATTGAAAGTAAATCACATACTAGAGAAAGAGCGTTGGGATTTCGTGGCCAATGTCTCAAATTTTGAGGCTACAGAACCAGGAGTGGACGATATTCCTATTGTGTGGGAGTTTGCTGATGTCTTTTCACAAGAGTTATCAGGATTACCACCTGATCGTGAAGTCCAGTTTGCAATAGACTTTGTTCTCGGTACTGCGCCAATCTCAAAAGCACCTTATCGTATGGCCCCCAACGGAGTTGAAAGAGCTTAAGGAGCAGATACAAGAATTGTTGGACAAAGGGTACATTCGCCCCAGTGCATCACCTTAGGGTGCCACCATATTGTTTGTGAAGAAGAAGGATTGCACAATGAGGTTGTGCATCGATTTTTAAGAGCTGAATGGGGTTACTATCAAAAATTAAGTACCCGTTACCTCACATTGATGATCTGTTTGATCAGTTGCAAGGAGCAACGGTCTTCTCGAAGATTGACCTTCGTTCGGGCTACCATCCATTAAGAGTTAAGGAGGAGGAGATTCCCCAAGACAGCATTTCGAACACGATACGGCCATTATGAATTCTTGATGATGCCTTTTGGCCTAACCAATGCACCAGCTGTTCTTATGGACTTGATGAACCGAGTATTCCATAAGTACTTGGACCAATTCGTGGTAATGTTTATTGACAACATCCTAATCTATTCCAAGAGTATAGAGGAGATTACATTGCCTTTCTTTTGACACTTGTAGCAAATTACATTGCCTTTTTTTGGGTCTGGACAGTTATTAGAGTAATGTCAAGCTTTTCTACAATTGAAGCATGTTACAGCTCCCAAACGACATTCCCTAGCATGCATCTTCCCACAAGTAGGGTAGATTCCTTGTACTTTCTTGTCAGCAACATCATCCCGACCCTTCTTTAAAGACCCACCATGAATATCATTAGGTCTAAACCTCTTATTTGTTTCACTAGTCTTGCTACGGTTTGCTCCCTTGAGGTTGCTTTCCATGATTAAGGCTCTTTTTAGAACCTCAGCATAAGTATCTAGTTGGAGTGTGGCCACTACTGACCTGATTTCAAAGTTCAACCCTTGCTCAAATTGTCTGGCCTTCTTATCTTCAGTATCCACTTGTTTTGGGGCGTATTGAGCCAATTCTTCAAACTTCCTCTCATAGTCGCCTACAGAACTGGACCCTTGATGCAGCCTAAAAAATTCCAACTCTTTTTCTCGCTGAACAGGTGATGGGAAATACTTCGCATGAAACACTTCCCAGAATCTTTGCCAAGTTGTCGGCTGGCCTCACCGTCTAGCATCCGCTGAGTAGTCTCCCACTAGTGGTCTGCATTCTCTTGTAACATAAAGGAAGCGCACATCAACTTGGATTCATCAGTGAGTCTCAGCACCTTAAAATTTTTCTACATCTCTCTCAACCATGACTTAGTAACTTGAGGATCAGTAGTGCCCTTAAAAGGTGGAGGGCGAAACTTCCTGGAACTCTCAATTACCCTTACTGGGTTTTGTACTTCTCCTCCAACAGCACCATACTGCTGTACGGGTGGCACCTGTTGTCCAGCCTCATTTCCTCCTCTCTTGTTATAGCAAGCCATTTCCTACCAAAAGAAAATTCCTTGAGTTTTTACGTCTATGGAAGGAGGGAAAATGATTCACAATGATCAATCTAAGATGTTGATATGTTAATCTTAATTTAGTATGTTATGTCAACATTTATAATTTTCCTTCATTTAAAGTGTTAGTATATTATGAGTAATCATGTGTATTATGTCAATGTCCCTATGCCACCAGACTCTACCCTAGGAAAAATGGCTTTAATACCATTCTGTCACGACCCAAACCTGTATGAGGTATGAGTACAACCCTAGTGGGTATTGGTCTAATGACCGACCAAATAAAATTAAAACCCAAACTTTATATCATAAAAATAAACCATCTCCAACCAATTTTGCATAATAAAACTTTTAATGCTACTGGTGGCAATCTAATGTATATCAAATAAAAAGATAAATATCCTTGAAATTAAACCTTAAATCCTTATACAACCAAATCTAAAAATTTAAAACTTGTAACTAAAATCTTAAGGGTTAATTCATGTGTCATCTATGCTTTCTCTTGTTTCCCTTCAGCCACTTGTCATTGTAATGGGATGAGCTCACTAGCCTAATAAGATAGAATATTATAGGAATACAACAAAAAGATGAACACCAAATCAATTCAATTCATGAATGCAAGAAAACTCGATTTTCAATTTATTCTAACACACACACACACACACACACACACTTATTTTCTATCATTTTAACACCACATTTATTTTCATTTTTGGTCAACTGCCACGAGTAACTAGTTACAATTGTTTTAGTAGAAAGTTTACCATAGCTAAAATATATTGCCGGTCATCCATTCATGACCCCATCTCATTCATCCACGGCGTAACAGTTGAGACTCATATGGCAATGACTCTCCATCTTATTGTCCTCATTTACTCTCTAATAGACACAAAGTGTAACTAATTATCCATTCTCTCCACATTCTCAACATTTTCTTCTTTTTTATGTGACAAACCATTATTAAAAGATGTAATTCTTACAAGTAAATAACTAGTTACCATTGTTCTAGTAGAGTGTTTACCATAACCAAAATATATTCCTAGTTATCCGTTCATGACCCCACTCTCATTCATCCGTGGCGTAACGGATGAGACTTAGATGGCAATGACTCTCCATCCTATTGTCCTCATTTACTCTCTAATAGACATAAAGTGTAACTAATTATCTCTTCTTTCCACATTTTCAACATTCCTCTTTATTATATGACAACCATTATTAAAAGATGCAATTCTTACAAATGAAATACTGAAATGGAATGAAAACATATTTTCTCTCATCACATTCATGTAGATAATAAATCATATGAACAACAATCAGCCACATATCAAATAATTAAATAGTACCAAAGTATAAGGCATAAACAAGCAATTTAGTGTCACCCTAATGGTGTACACCTGTAACATTCCACTTACCTCTTTTCTTCGCACACACACTCAATAGTCAGCAATGCAACCTGTGAGTATCATGAAACTTACTATTAACAATTGTGTTCCTACTACCTAAACAATATCTAAATAACCCCTAAAATCCACCTCTAGACCCTTTAGACTAGGTACCCCGAAACAGTATACAAACTAGTGTAAACACCTGTATATATATTAGTATGTAACTTAGTATATAAGTTAGTATTAAAATCAGTATTAAAACTCAGTATTAAAATTCAGTATTAAAATCAGTACTAGAAATCAATATTAAAATTAGTATTAAAAATCAGTATTAAAATTAGTATTAAAATCAGTATTAAAAATCAATATTAAAATCAGTATTAAAAATAAATATTAAAATCAGTAGTAAAAATCAATATTAAAATCAGTATTAAAAATTAATATTAAAATCAGTATTAAAAATCAGTATTAAAATTAGTATAAAAAATCAGTATTAAAATCAGTATTAAAAATCAATATTAAAATTAGTATTAAAATTAGTATTAAAAAATCAGTATTAAAATCAGTATTAAAAATTAGTATTAAAAATCAATATTAAAATCAGTATTAAAAATCAGTATTAAATTCAGTATTAAAAATCAGTAGTAAAAATCAGTATTAAAATTTGCATTAAAATCAGTATATAAAACAGTATAAATTAGTATAATATCATTAAAAATCTGTATATAAAAATTTAAATTGGATAAAAAAAGAATAATATTGAACACCTTATTTACATGGCATACCAAGGTCTAATCATCACCTAGTTGTCTGAATGTCACCTAGTGACACTAAACGACACTACAAACATTTAATTCATAAAAATCTGGGGTGTTACATAGTATATGGAAGGTTGTTAAAGATACATACTCACAGGTAGGCAATGATACTGAAGTGTATGAACTACAAATGAAAATTCATGATACAAAGCAAAAGGAGTTATCTTTGTCAGTATTATTCTAAGTTACGAGGAATGTAGCAAGAGATGGATTATTATGAAGCCTTCTCCGCTTCTTGTCCTTCTCCGCCTCTTGTCCTATAGATGCCACGAAATTCCCCAAAAGGGAGGACAAATATCATGTCTATGTTTTCTTGGCCAGTCTCAATGTGGAGTTTGATCAAATACGTGCTCATGTTTTGAGTCGTGATCCTTTCCTTTCTTTGGAGCAGGCCTGCTATGGTCCAGTTTGAGGACAGCAGGCGGACTGCTATGTTGCAACCTTTTCTACCTGATCGCTCGGCTCTATTTTCTGGTAATGGTTCCTCTGGCACAGGCAGTTCTACCCGTTCTGGCTCCCCTCCGTTGTTCGGATAGAGAGCCTATTAAATGTAAGTTCTGTGGTAAGGAATGTCACACTAAAGCGTACTGTTGGGAACTCTAGGTCGCCCTGCTAATGGTAAAGGCCGTGGGTGAGGTCGTGGTACTGGTTCTGCCTAGGCTCATCAAATAGAGACTGCTGATGCTGATGTTGATGTTGCCCCCCCTTAGACATGATGATTTGATGAACTAGCTTTGTCGTCTTCTATCTTAGTCGAGCCCTTCTCCATCTTATAGCGGCTTACCTCATCGATCGGATGCCCTCGCATGTTTTTGACTTTCATTGTCTTATGGAGATACTCCTGGGTACTTCGATATTTGTTGTTCCTCAGAAGGTGTTTGGTTATTTGTGCTTTGCCCATAACCATCACCACCATGGCAAGCTCGACCAGCATGGCCTTCGGTGTATTTTCGTCGGCTACTCTGCAACCCAAAAGGGGTACAAAATGTTACCATCCATCATCTCTCCGGATGTTTGTCTCCATGGATGTGGTCTTCCATGAGATTGAGGCATTTTTTTTGGCTCCAGCATCTCTTCAGGGGGAGTCTCCTGGTTCTCGTGAAGATGTGCTTGGACCTCTTGAGTCTCTTCCTGAGTATCTTCCCACTGCTGCTGTCCCAATTGCTCCAGCTATTACTCTAGATGAGACTCTAGATGATGACACTGGAACTGAGGTTTGGGTTCCAGCTTCTCAGCCCCCGGTTCCCCCACTAAAGGTGTTTACTTGTTCAAGGTCCAAACGGCAGCAATAACAAGATACCGCCACTACCACTCCACCACTCCAATCGTCATCTCCCGATTTGAGCTCTGTTCCTCCTCCATCTGGTGAGTGTACTTCAGACTCTACTATTGAGTTTCCTATTGCTCTTCGAAAAGGTGTATGATCCTGTACTCAACACCCCATTTCTAACGTTGCCTTAGGAATCTGTCTCCTTTTCGTGCATTTGTTTCCTCTCTATCCTCTATTTCCATCCCTCCAAATTGGCAGGAAGCTTTGGTTGATCCCAAATGGAAGGCTGCAATGTTGGAAGAGATGCATGCTCTTGATAAGAATGAGACTTGGGAACTTGTCACACTTCCTCTGGGGAAGAAATCAGTAGGATGCAGATGGATTTTTACGGTGAAGCAGAAAACTGATGGTATTGTTGATAGGTGCAAGGCGCGATTAGTCGCCAAGGGCTATACTCAGACATTCAACATTGACTTTATCAAGAAACTTTTGCCCCTGTTGCCAAGTTGAATACTGTTCGCGACCTTATCTCTTGTGCGATCAACCTTGGATGGGATTTACATCAATTAGATGTAAAAAATGTTTTTCTTCATGGGGAGATATAAGAGGTGTACGTGGATGTCCCTCATGGTTCTTCCAGACCTCTGACATCTGGTAAGGTCTATAAATTGAACTAGGCCTTATATGGTCTAAAACAATCTCCTCAGGCCTAGTTTGGACACTTCCATAGAGCCATGATATCTGTGGGGCACAAACAGAGTGTGATCAGCATCACTCTGTTTATCAAGAAGAATGGCAAATTAACTACTGTTCTTATTGTGTATGTAGATGATATAGTGGTTACAGGGAGTGATACTGCTGAAATCTCACTTGAAGACCTTTTTGGGAATTGAGTTTGAATTTAAAAACTTTGGTTTGTTACAATATTTCCTAGGGATTGAGGTTGCTCGTTCTACTAAAGGTATCTTCCTCTCTCAACGGAAGTATACCCTTAACTTATTGTCTGACACTGGGATGCTCGGGTGCAAGCCTGCTGACACTCCACTTGAGGCCAATTCCCGTCTATCACAAAAAGATGGGGAACCGGTTGATAAAAGTGGATATCAGAGATTACAGATTAGTTGGCCGTTTAATTTTTATCTTTCTCATACCAGAACAGATATTGCCTTTATTGTTAGCAGGGTTAGACAATACATGCATGACTCCTACTCTAGTCATTTGGATGTTGTATATCGGATCCTGCATTACTTAAAATCTGATCCTAGTTGTGGTGTCCTTTTCTCCCCTCACGAGCATTTATACATTGTAGCCTACACTGATGCTAATTGGGTTGGTTTGTCTGATGATAGATGCTCTACTTCTGGATATTGTACTTTAGTGGGGGGAAATCCAGTTACCTGGTGAAGCAAGAAATAGGTTGTGGTCACTCGTTCCAGTGCAGAAGCTGAATTTAGGGCTATAGCTCATGGTATTTATGAGCTTCTTTGGCTCAAAGGTTTCCTTCAAGACTTATGTGTCCCTATTCAGCTTCGTATGCAGCTCTTTTGTGATAGCAAATCTGCCATTAGCATGGCTCATAACCCGGTTTAGTACGATAGAATGAAGCATGTTGAGATAAATCGTCACTTCATCAAGGAAAAGTTAGAATAAGGTCTCATTTGCATTCCATTCATCACATCTGAAGACCAGTGGACTGATGTTTATACCAAGGGCCTTCTTGCCAAGGTGTTTCATCCTATTATGTCCAGGTTGGGAATGATCGATATCTATGCCCCAATTCAAGGGGGAGTAATGGAATGTCTAGGTTCAATGTAACCTACGTCCCTACCTTGTCTAGATTCGATGTAGGTCTAGGTTCAATGTAACATACTCACCTACCTTTTCTTTCTTTCCTTTCATGTAAATCATTTTATGCTATAAATGAAACATGACCTCTGTCATTCTAGACAAGTCAAATCATTATTCCAACACAAAGGAATCCAAGCCGTACCACAAAAGGGCATTTAATGCTCTTTGAATTGTTTCGAACGTTGGCAATTCTCCCCCCTCCAATGGCTAGCTTTTAGTCTCTTCTTTTGTCCATTGGGAAATAGTACTATTTGTCTTCTCCTTCTTCCATTCTTGCTCTATTTATATGTAATGTTAGTATATGATAGGTAGATTGAGAGTTGAGTGAATCCTCTTTCTTGGGTGAGTCCCCATTCCTTGGGCGAAAGTCCCCAATCCTTTGTGATACTTTTGTGCAATTCTAAATTGGTAGTGAAGTTCGTTTAATTCCCTTTCTCTATTTTTAATTTATCTTCCCTTGAGCTTGCCCTACGTCAACTTGGTATCAGAACGGGGTTTGGTCTTAGAGCTTGTCCACTGTTAGTGTGTCAAGAGGAAAAAGAAATCAACGTATGGCCACGCTACAAGAAGTTACATTGCGAGAGGAAGTGAAGCAATTGTGGGAAGAAAATGAAAACCTCCAACAAATGATGCTAGGGGTTTTACGATAGCTCGCTACGATGGCCTCTACAAGTCATCCAACGACTTCTACAATGCAAACCCAACTTTCTGCATCCACGAAGATCCACCAAACGACGATCATGAGTCGTGATGGTTCTTTGAGCTCTACTTTGATTCAACCTCAACAAGCGCATCTACAAACTCTTTGGGTGATCGAATGGTTAGCACGAGCTTTGGAACAATCTGACAAGAGTATTTGGGTAGACATAAACGATGTCGACATTAAATTTGAGCCTGAACTCTTTGTAGATTGGATTGCTTCTATTAAACCTTTTTTAAGTAGAAAGAATTAACAGAAGAGAGAAAGGTCGATTTTGTGGCCACAAAACTTAAGGGTCTTGCCTTTTTTGTGGCGGCAATTTCAACAATGCCAAGAGATGAGAGGTCGCCGTCTAATTAATAATTTGATGGACATGAAAGAAAGATTAGATGAGAAATTTCTCCCTTTTGATTTTTATCAAACTTAATATAAGAAATTTCACTATCTTCAGCAAAAGAGTGAACAAAATGTTATGCCGACTTGATTTACATGAAAATGATGATCAATTACTTGCTAAGTATGTTAATGGTTTATATCTTTCTATTCAAGATGAGATTGCTTTACACCACTTAAACATTCTTGAGAAGCACACCAATTGGCCATCAAAGCTGAAGGAAAATTTAAAAGAAATTTCTTTAGGTGGCTTTACAAGGCTCCTAATGGGCCTCCAAAAGACAAAAATTCTTTACGAAATCAATGGAATACCCAAACCCGCAAGTTGGGGTAAGGCATAAAACAATCTCCAAAGATCAAAATAAGAATAGAGAAAATTCCATTATATGTTATCGGTGTGGAGATGTGGATCATTTATCATTTTCTTTTCCTACCAAGAAGAATAACAACCGGATTAATTTAATTGAGGATTACGGTGAAGAGGTTGTTAATGAAAGTGACGAAGAAGATGCAATTCCACAAGAATCATGTGACCCCAATAGTGAAGCGGAAAGCCTTGTTATTAGGCAAGTTTTAGCTGCACCGAAATGATTGGAAGATGACCGATGGCTTAGAAGTAATATTTTTCATACATATGGTGATACAAAGGCGGGCCTACAAGATGAGATGGGCTTGGATAGGAATGTTTGTAGGATTTAATTTTGAATGGAGTATGTTTGTAATCTTTTATTTTGGAAAATTTAGGTAAGATTTTATTTTAGTTTCCTTTCTTATTGTCTTTTAGTAACAAAGCAAAAGTTTATGGTAGGTATTTTATTCCCTTGCTTATGGTTTACATTTTGATTAGGGATTTTATTTAGTTGCTAGTTTTATTTCAATTAGTCTAGGCTAGTTTTCCCTTAAAAACAAGTGTAATAGTTCTATTATTTTCAGATTTGAAGAATTGAATAGAATGGAATATTGAGTATTGAAGTGATGTGCCTACAAGCTGAAGCGCTCTCTCTCTCCTTTTTCTTTCTTCCTTATTTTCCCCTGTTCTGGGCAGTAACTCATCCCTCCTCCCCTCACTCTAAAACTTTGGGGATACCTTCAATCCCTAAGGGCAATCCAACCCCTTGAGTTTCACCCCCTATAATCCCTTTCTCATTGGAAATCAAAAACCAGCAACAGATACTTGTCTTGTTCCTACCGCCAAAGTGATTTCAGAAAGCATCCCTTACCCTATGCTTGCTCTGCTGCCCAGCTATCAGTTGGATTCAAAAGGGTAGTGAACGTAGGATCATCTCTTGAGATTTCATGCCAGTCGGATTTCTGTGTAGGAGGTTCTCTCAATCGAGACCCCTCCTAGTTACGGCCCTTGCTGTGATCGTGAAGAAGAAGAAGAGAAGACCTTCTCCTTGTTCACCTTAGTGGCTTATTTGTTAAATTACAAGAAAGTCCCTACTTTGATACTTTGTCTTTGTTTGTCCTTTCTATGTTAACTACTAGAATTTTCCCAAACCCTTTAGTCCTAATTCCAGTTATATCCTAAGGCCCTGTTTGGCTATCACATGATCTCACATCATTGCTGAAATTACAGATTTGCCATTATTCCTTTAAGTTGGGATACTTGTTATTTGGGTGGGCCCATTAGTGGACCAATTAGGGTTTTCCAACCCGGGTCTTTCTCATCAGTTGGTATCAGAGTGAATATCCTACAATCATGGTGAGTAACAATGAGCTTTTGTCACATGTTGACACCTACAAAGAAGAAACAGACACAGCCATTGCTAGTTTATCAGAACGGATTGATGGGATGGATTCAAATCTCTTCCATCGATAGGCTGGTACAATCCACAGAATCGAGTTCCATGCTTAGGGATTCCTCCAATTCAATCTCACAAATTCCAACTCCCATTGCATCCTTCTTACCACCACCAATACCTCAACCAACAGTTAAGTTACCAATGGCAAAAATTGCAGACATTCTAAAGTTGACTCAAACAGCCCATCCAGAAGTTAAGAAGGATCTCATTGGAGCACCTGATATCATTCGTGATTACATGATGATGGAATTCGTGATCCCACCATCATTCTTTGAAGAACGGGCCCCATGATTTGCAGACTACATTCCTACTATTCACGTGTTGCCAGAATTTTGTTACGAACTGTGGTTGGATGTGCATCCCACGAAATTCTTTCTTCGCCTCTGCAAAATTCGTCCTCAAACTGGCTAGAGTTGATGCAGCGGTGGGCCCACAAGATGAGATGGGCTTGGATAGGAATTTTTGTAGGATTTAATTTTAATTGGGGTATGTTTGTAATCTAGTATTTTGGGAAATTTAGGTAAGATTTTATTTTAGTTTCCTTTCTTATTGTCTTAGTAAGCAAGCAAAAGGTTATGGTAGGTATTTTATTCCCTTGCTTATGGTTTCTATTTTGATTAGGGATTTTATTTAGTTGCTAGTTTTATTTCAATTAGTCTAGGCTAGTTTTCCCTTAAAAGCAAGTGTAATAGTTCTATTAGTTTCAGATTTGAAGAATTGAGAATGGAATATTGAGTATTGGAGTGATGTGCCTATGGGCTAAAAGCTCTCTCTCTCTCTCTCTCTCTCCCTCTCCCTTCCTTATTTTACCCTGTGTAACTCCAGCCCCCCAATTCATGGTTAGATCTCCCTCGTCCCTCCTCGTCTCACCCTGAAACATTGGGGATACCTTCAATCCCTAAGGGCGATTCAACCCCTTGCGTTTCACCCCCAATAATCCCTTTCTCAATGGAAATCAAAAACCTGCAACAGAAACTTGTCCTGTTCCTATCGCCAGATTGATTTCAGAAAGCGTCCCTTACCCTATGCTTGCTCTGGTGCCCAGCTACCAATTGGATTCAAAAGGGTTATGAATGTAGGATCATCTCCTGAGATTTCAAGCCAATTGGATTTCTGTGTAGGATGTTCTCTCAATCGAAACACCTCCTAGTTACCACCCCTGCTGTGATCGTGAAGAAGAAGAGAAGCCCTCCTACTCGTTCACCTAGTATCTTATTTGTTAAATTACAAGAAAGTCCCTGCTTTGATACTTTGTCTCTGTTTTGTCCTTTTCTTATGTTAACTACCAGATTGCCCCAAACCCTTTAGTCCTAATTCCAGTTATACCTAAGGCCCTGTTTGGCTATCACATGGTTTCACTTCATTGCTGAAATTACAGTTTTGCCATTATTCCTTTAAGTTGTGATACTTATTATTTGGGTGGGTCCATTAGTGGACTAATTAGGGCTTTCCAACCCGGGTCCCACATCATATGGTTTGGCCTATGGTAAAAAATGCTAGCTCTTGATTGATTATTGTAGTTGTCAGAACATGGTTTCTAAGGTAATAGTTGACAAATTAAATTTGAATTGTGATAAGAATCCCAAGCCCTATCGTATCTCTTGGTTTAAAATGGGAGGTGAAGTTCCCATTAGTGATACGTGCTTGGTAAAGTTTTTAATTGGTACTTGTCATATTTTACTTGGTGGACTATGGAAATTTAATAGGAAAATTACTTACAATGGTGAGAAAAATACATATTCATTTTGTTTTCAATAGAACAAAATATTGGTTGACTCCTTTGAAAAATGTTCCTCGTGGCTCCTCTAAGGAGAAATGTCAATTTTTTTTATCATTGAAACTCTTTGAAGAAACATGCTGTAACAATCTTGAAAATAAAGAATAACCAGAAGCTAAACCGTAAAAGAAGAAGAGAAACTAAAGATATCGACTCCAAAGGAGAGAGGAGTCAACATGACTTCCTCTTCTTCTCAACTCTTTATATATATTGTCAATTTTGGATATATGGAAACAAATAATAGAAAATAAAGTTCCTAACAAAAGAGTCTAACCAAGGAAACAATCTAAATAATATAAATAAAAGATTCATGCAATAATAAAAGTGGGACCCACAGCTTATAGCAATATCGCTCTGAGCTGTGCCTAACGTCGGTATCGCTAACACATGCAAAAAGAATAATTCTATTGCATATGCTGTCACGACCCAAACCCGTACAAGGTAAGAGTGCAGCCCTCACAGGCACTGGTCTAACGACCGGTCAAAATAATTTAAAATTTTATAATTTAACTTTAAATTATCACAAATCAAACCAAGTCAAACCCATAATTAAAGTAAAGACATTCCAAAAACCCATTGATGGCAATCTAATGTCTCTAATATATAAAAGCAAAGTACTTGCCCCTGAAAATAAATTTAAAATCCTATACAACCATTCTAATAAAATAATAAAAACAAGTTATGCTAAGCTGAGGAATAATCTGATGCCGTCTCTACGCTCCCTCCTGTTCTTTGGCAACCTCCTCATCATCTGGGATAGTCATGGTAAGGGTTGAACTCAACAGCTCAGCAAGAAAGAAAATATAACAGAATTACATCACCACAATGATCACCAACACTTCAATTAAACCACTCAAGAAGATAAAATTTATTTACTTGCAAAACATTTTAGTTTGTTACTTTTGGCCAACACATATGAATAACCAATCAACATTGCTCTAGTAGAGGTTAACCATATATCGTTTTCACATTTATTTATGGTCATCCATCTATGACCCATTCTCACTCTTCTGCCGGTGTCATGGATCTGACCCAGGTGGCACCCACCCATAGAGTCTATTTCCCTTTACTAGACACAATGTAATTGATTACCCTCACTTCACATAGTCCACGTCATTCCTTTATCAAGAGTATGACAAAATACAACTCGAAATATTCTTAAAATATATGCAACAGAAGATGAGAATAATTCACAATCACATATCACATCTGACATCCATAAGCATATCATTCACATATTATGAACACAGTAACAGTTAACAAATAATGACACCAAAACATAAATTTAAAGCATCAGAGTCACTCTAGTGGTGCACTTCTGTAGTATTTCCACTTACACTCCTCTAATTAAAACGTCCCTTTGCAATTCAGCAACTCAAACCTACAAATATTATAAATTTAACAGCAATTAATATGCACTGACTACCCAAACAATACTTTATCAACTCCTAAACTCCACTTCTAGACCCTTCGAATTGGGTCACTGAAAATGTATGAATCTGCCCAAAAATCTGAGATGAATGTACTGATTATACAACTTGAAACTTACGTATTTATATTGATATAATACTGTTTATATGAATCTGACACCGACCTTACATATGTATGAATCTGATATACTGACACGTGGATTTGTAGAAACTAATATACTGATATACATCTGGTCTGGATTCGATATGAAACATTGATGTATAGACTTATATATACAAATCTGTACTGATGTACCATCTCGACTGAAATATATATCTGGTATAAATAGATACTGGTGTATATAAAAATAATATGGACAGAAAGCACAATCTGGCCTGCATATGAAATCTGATATAGTATACATAATATAAAGAACTGAAATCAATAGGACTCTGAGCTTTAAAACTGGTATTTTATCTGCTAAAACAATATTATAAGATCTGATATGGCATGAATAAACTAGTAAATAAATCTGATATGATATGAAACTGAACCTGATATAAATCTGTTATGTAGACTGATACATATAGAAATTTAGATTCACTTATATAAATTGGACTGTATATACAATCTGGATTACATATTAAAATTTAACATAATCTGATATATGACACTGATATGCAAATCTGATAGAACATATATATATATAAAGTATAATCTCAGAATCAGTTTCATATATATATATATATATATATATGAAACTGATTCTGAGATTATACTTTAATAAGAACTAAAACTAAAGACTAATCTACTCACTAAAGATTTATACTAGGATTTAAAACATGAATCTAAGGCTGAAACCTGATTACTGAAACCAGATTTCTTCTGTAAAGAAAGCTCAAGAGCATAAGAAAATCTGATATGAATCTGTTATATAGACTGTTATATGAACCTGGTATATACATTTAGAAATCTGGACTGAAAACTGGGTTGCAACCCTACCCTAATCTGTTTCAATAAAAAGGAACTGAACTGAGATAAAAGAAAAATAATTTAAAACTTACCTAAGAAAGATGCTGTTGATCCTTTTTCTTCTTCTATCGTTTTCTCCTCCTCCCTCTTCCCCTCTATCATATTCTCTCTCACTCCCTCTTCCTCTCTATCGTTTTCTCTTCCTTTCTCTGTCTCTATCGTTTTCTCTCCTACTCCCTCTCTCTCACGTTTCTTTTTCCTCTCCCTCTCTCTCACATTTCTCCCTCTCTCTTTTCTCATGGTTTCTTTATCTCTTTTTTTTTTTTTAATTTTCTTTTCTCTCACTCTCTCTCGGTTTTGAGTTCTCCCTCTCTTCTTCGTTGGCGATATCAATCTTATTCTCCCATTCTAATTCTGTTTTATTTTGGTAATTCCAATCCTATTATAATTCTTTCTTTTATTTATTGCTAGACAACCAATAAAGTAGCCAATGGCTGGATAAGATTTATTTCCTAATCCAACTCTTTTGCCACTTGTCGTGGGTCCCACATACAGCCAGTGATTTAATCTTTTAGGAAACTTATCTCATTAATAAATCGAATGTTAATTATCTAACAATTAAGATGCTAATCACGTTTTTGGTCAATATTAAGAATTTAAGCTATGATATTTTAATCCAAAACATATTAAAGTGCCATTATTTTAACCCTTAGGCATAATAATATGGATATCCCTTTTTTTTTATTTATTATTCTTATTTTTAAATAAAAAAAAAGAACACAAATTTTGGGGTGTTACATATGCTCTTATTGGACATCAAGTAAGTAAGGGAGAAAAGAAACAAGAAGTGCCAAAGTGTTTGGAAAGGCTCTTGAATGAATTTTTCGATGTGGTACCAGAAGAGGTTCCAAATAATTTGCCAACAATGCGTAATAGCAACACCGCATTGATTTGGTGTTGGGTTCTACTTTGCCTCATTTACCACACTATAGGATAATCGGTTTGAAAACTCGACCGAGAAGGGTTGAGATCTCGACCATCTCGACCCTTCTCGGCAGTCTCAACTGGGTTGAGACAAGAAGTAGGTTCAAAACTAAGTCTCGACCAGTCTCGACAAGTTCTCGACTGGATCTCGACCAGTTTTGAACTGGTCTCGAAAATCTCGACCCATCTCGAACCAACTCGACCCTGTTTCGACCAATTTCGAACTGGTTTCGAATAAAAAGGTCATTCTCGGTCGAGATTTCGACCGAGAGCCTTCTTTTTTACTTCAACTCGCTCTGTAACCCTCATTTCTCCGCTCCTTCTCCAACCTTGCATCTAAAGTTTGAAAACCTCTGTTCTTTGCAAATATCTCCATCAAAGTGCTGTTGGGGCCTCATTTTGAGTTGTTCTTGGCAAATCTAAGTTTGAGGTATGGTTTTTTTCCCTAAAACTTACTTTTTTACATGAATATGTTCATTACATGTTGGTTCATCATGAAATTTATATATGTGAGAGTCATTAGGCCGATCTACGCGGCCACAGTTTCATTTTTTTTTCTGTATATATATATATATATATATATATATATATATATATATATATATATATATATATATATAAAATTTTTTGTTTAAAAAAATAAAAATACATTTCTTAAATATTAATCGGTTTACTTTCAAAATAATATATGTTGAACACCGTTGGCCGATCTACGCGGTCACGGTTTCAGTTTTTTTTTTCTGTACATATTTTTATTTTTATGAATTTTTATTAATAAATCCTATTTTTCAGAAATAAAAAATTAATAAAAAAATATTAATACTTATTTATTGGTGTTCAAAATAATATATGTTGAACACCATTGGCCAATCTATGGTTCCATGTTGTCAGATTATATTTTTGGAAAAATAAATTATTTTTATTTAATATCCAAAATCATTAATAATTTCTAAATAATTATGCAAAATTAGGAAAAATATTATGTTTTCTTATAACATAGTTTTAAAATTTTGAAAAGTAATTTTAATGTGTTTTGAGTTGTATTCGCATATTTGATGCTTTTATGTTCTTCAATTTTGAGTTTTAATATTGTAAATCTGTTGATTTAAATTTCTCTATTTATCATCTTAAGTAACAGTGTCTCGTTTTAAATATTATCGCTGCTTCGGGTTCTCGTGAGGGAGGTGGTAATGCTGGTCGTACTGACATGGCTTGGTAGTATTGTACCGCCATTGACTGTGATAGAAAGAAGACCCAATGCAAATTCTGTAGGAAGAAGCTTATGTCTGGTGGGATTACCAGACTTAAGCAACACTTGAATGAGACTTCTACAGACGTGGCAAAGTGTACTATAGTTCCTGTAAAGATTACTAGGGCCATAGCTGCACAGATGAAGGGAGGCCAGCAGAGAAGGGTAGAGAGAAAAAAAAATAACAATTTGAGGAAGCAATTTGAGACACAGTGCGTGGTTTGGATGATGATAGTTCAGATGATGATGGTATAGATACCAGGGGTTTGACTGAGCAAGAAGCCAGAGATCTGAGACAGGCAACAATGGCTGGTAAAGTCAGCCATGAGATGGACATGGAAAGGTTGAGGCAAAGAGCCTTAGGGGCAGGTGGTAGTGGATCATTTCAGCAGTTTGAAGAACCACAAACACGGAGTAAGGGGGGTTGGCTTCTACGTTTAGAAGATCAAAAAGTACTAGAGCACAACCCCAGGCACCACCACCTACTACTAGGGATGAGGATTATGTTGAGATTCTACAGCAGGATCAAGCAGTTTTTAGAAAGGCTGGCTCCAAACAGAAGAGATTGAAGAGTATGTAGAACTGGAAGGGTACACAAGAATTTATTGGGGATGCCTATGCTAGGTGGTCTATCTATAATAATATCCCAGCGAATGCTAGTGGTGGTCCATACTATCAGCCTTTCTTTGATGCAGTTGCTTAAGTTGGTCCTGGTGTTAAAGCCCCCACTCCATATGAAGTGATGAATGTCTATCTCCCAAGAATTAAAAAAGAGCTAGAAGTATAGATAGAAGGGTTAAGGAATAACTGGGGTACATATTGGGTCACTATTATGTGATGATTGGACTGGTCTCACTAGAAAGTCCATCATCAACTTCATTATCATTCTTGAAGTCTGTGGATGCATCTGCATTCACAAAAGATTCTAACTACATCTATGGATTGCTACAGACAGTGGTGGATGAAGTTGGTATTACAAATGTGGTGTAAATTGTAACAGACAATGACAGCAACTACAAGAAGGCATGAGAGATGATGGCTAACTATAACCTTTTCTGGACTCCATGTGCTGCCCATTGCATTGACTTGATGTTGAAGGACATGGGCAAAATCCAAAAAGTAAAGCAAGTGGTTAAACAAGCACGCCAGGTGACAACATTTGTATACAACCATGGTTATTCTTTGAACTTGCTGAGGGAGAGATGTGGATGGGACTTGGTAAGACCCGGCATTACCAGATTTGCTACCAACTACATAGCACTAAAGAGCTTTCAGGTAAAGATGGTAGGCCTCAGATCGATGTTGCATCTGAGGACTGGTTTGGGTGGAGGGAGTCCAGCTCTCCTGCTAGGGTTCAACACAAACTACTATAGCTTCAGAGGAATTTTGGAGAACACTGAAGGATGTAGTCAAAATTCTGGAGCCAGTAGTGAAGGTACTGAGATTAGTGGATACAGCATTCCAGCCCACCACGCCATATTTATATGCTGTTATGGATATGTTGAAGGACCATATAAAAGCTGTGCTTCTACATGGAAACAAACATTTTGTGAAGATTATCAAAGATCGATGGGAGAGTCAGCTGATGCACCCATTGCATAAGGCTGGTGAGTATATTTAATAATGTCTTTAATTTAGTTCCACTTAATAGTTAGTACTATATTTTAATTTGGCAACTCATATTTTGCAGCATACTATTTTAACCCCAAGTATCAATATTCACATGTGCTTGGGCTCAATTCTGACCTTATCGATGCGGTAAAAGATGTTGTGACAAAATTGGTGTCAGATTATACTGTACAAGCACTGGTCAATCTGGAGGTGAGTTGTATGGTTTAAGTGCTGAATTATTTGAATATCCATATATTACAATGGCTAATGGTTATAAATTTTGAAATGAATGTAGATTAAAACATTCAGAGATGGTCTTGGAAGTTTTAGAACTCCCGCCGCAGTGGCTGGACAAGATAAGACCGATCCTGGTATGGAATTATGGAAATTGAAATTTTCAAGTAACATATCTTATTTAATATGTGTATTAAAATGTGTTCTTATTCTTGTGCAGTTGAGTGGTAGTTGTTGTATGGTGAGCATGCAGCTGAGTTGAGGAGAATAACAATCAAAGTCCTATCTAAGACATGTTTCGCATCTGGGTGTGAGCGAAATTGGAGTACTTTCTCCCTTATCCATTCAAATAAGGGGAATAAATTGGGCTCTCAACGGCTAAATGACTTGGTGTATGCCCATTACAACATGAGACTGAGGGTACAGTGCTTGAAGTTTGAATAAAGAAATGAACAAGAGCTGATCGAGCTACCCGACGTCTTCCAACTATCTTCAAATGAAGAGGATCCCTATGTGGAATGAGTGAGAGACAGAGTAGTTCCAGTGATGGATGAGCCTGGTGGGATGTCCGACCTACTGAGGGTCGTGTACACGCACAGTCGCCTCGACCGTTTGCCCCCAGCTGGTAGTGATCCAGAAGGCGATGATGATACAATGGATCAAAGTGGCTGGTCAACTTTTGATAGTAGTGGTGATGATGGTAGTGGTGGTGGTGATGAGGGTGGTAGTGGTGGTGGTGGTGATCCTAGACCGACTGTACCCATTATTAGATAGACCGGCGAGAGTCAGTATACACACGCTACACAGGATCTAGATCATGGTGGATGCGCATCTTCATCACGGCCTACGACTGGGTATACACGTAATTTTCGTCAACGGGAATGCCCTTTGCAACCAGTGGAAGAAGAAGAAGATCGTTTCTTTGACATCGTTCCTGATCCTAATATTATGTCTGATGTTGAAATTGGTAGCATGTCCACAAGCTTTGGAGGACTGAGCATTAAGGGTAGTAGTGGACGGGAGCAGGGGCAGTGGAGTGCTTATGGATTTGGCACCACTTCGGCGTATAGTTCTTATTCCGGTGATGATGACATCATGATGGGAAGTGCATATGATTATTTCGTTGATACTAGTAATGCTACATCACAGACTGGCTCAAACTTTGTGGACAGTCTCTTTTCAGTCCCAAATTTGCAGAGAACCACGCCCCCACACCAGCCAATATATGCTCACTTTACTCCACATTTTATGAATTGTATCCAAGGTTAGGTATCTTTAGAAACTTCTCGGATCATGTGTATGAGAAATAAGTGGAAGACTACCAGACCTTCTATAGCCGAAGGATGTCGTGGCAGGACTTTGTTTATCAGACCGAGATATATTTTCTTTAGTAAAGTCAAACTGATCAGATGGAACCTGCACGCCACTTTACATATGATTAGATATTGGGATGGACTGATGGGAATGTATTATTTCATTTTGAGTATTTAAGTCTTTCATATAATGAGCACTTGTGAGTTATGTCATTTTGTGGGATTTATGATTTATGAATATATGATTTTTTGACAATGTGATTACTTTTTATGCTTCAAATGTGTTTATATATGTTAAATAAGTATTTTTCTGCAATACATAGTCTTAAAATGGCTTTAAAATGGCCTTAAAACACCAAAAAATGGCTTAAACCATAAAAAAAAAACTGTTGAAACTCCCATTTTTACCCTTTGGGAGTTTCGGCAGGTTCTCGCCGAGACCGAGATCTCAGTAATCTCAGTTTTCTCAAGGGTCGAGACACCCTCGAGATCCAAGATTTCGAACTATGATCCCAACTGAACATGCCAAACTACAAAAACAAGGTGAAGTTCTCCTTAACAAAGATTATATCCCAGAGAGCATGAGTCCTTGTGCTGTCAGGGCTTTTCTTACTCCTAAAAAAGGTGGGATTTGGAGGATGTGTGTGGATAGCCATGTTATGGAAGAAGTCCGAGTCACATCATACACCATGTTCCGATTCTGAATCCTGACAAGAGTAGAATGGAAGCGGAGGAGCTTGCAAATCACATTCAAGAGATACAAGAGCAAGTACGAGCCCAACTACAAAAAGCCAATGATAGTTACAAAGAAGTTGTCGAGTTTCACCGACAACATGTAGAATTTGAGGAGGGTGACTTAGTCATGGTGTATTTGCGAAACAAAAGATTTCCTGGTGGCACTTAAAACAAGCTCAAACACAAGAAAGCATGAGTCCTTGTGTGGTCGGGGTTTTTCTTGCTCATAAAAAAAATGGGACTTGGAGGATGTGTGTGGATAACCGTGTTATGGAAGAAGTTCGAGTCACATCATAGACCAAGTTCCAATTCTGAATCTTGACAAGAGTAGAATGGAAGCAGAGGAGCTTGCAAATCACATTCAAGAGATACAAGAGCAAATACGAGCCCAACTACAAAAAGGCCAATGATAGTTACAAAGAAGTTGTCGAGTTTCACTGACAACATTTAGAATTTGAGGAGAGTGACTTAGTCATGGTGTATTTGTGAAACAAAAGATTTCCTAGTGGTACTTACAACAAGCTCGAACACAAGAAGATCGGACCGTGCCGCATCCTCAAGAAGACTGGGTCCAATGCCTATCATGTGGAGTTACCAAAAGGAATGAAGATTAGTCCTGTCTTCAACATCTCTGATCTCTACCCATATTATGGTGTTCCAACTCGAGGACGAGTTTTTCTCTAGAGGGGGAGGATGATACAGCCCATCTCCAAGTCCATATTTTTAAAACACCAAACATAGCTCAAGCCACAAAGAAATGCCAAGCCGAGCCACAAAAGGGCATTTGATACAAGCGAAGCCAAAGGAATACAAGCCAAGTCTCAAGGAGCATTTAATGCTCTTTGAATTGTTTTGAACATTAGCAACCCCCCAAAAAAAAGCAGCTAGCTTTTAGCCCCTTCTTTTGTCCCTTGGGTGATAGTACTATTTGTTCTTCCTATTCCATTCTTGCTCTATTTATATGTAATGTTAGTATATGGTAGTGGACTTTGACAATTACTTTGTTTGTAAGCACTTGAAGCTTAGATTGAGAGTTGAGTGAATCCTCTTTGTTGGGTGAGTGAGTCCCCAATTCTTTGTAATATCTTTGTGCACTTCTTCATTGTTAGTGAAATTCTTCCAATTCCCTTTCTCTATTTTTAATTTCTCGTCACTTGAGCTTGGCCTACATCATGTGTCAAGGTCAAAGAGTGTCATACACGTGTTTGATGTGGACACATTATTGAACCAGACCTCCAAACTTATGTTTGGTGCTAGACATCCTCACAATAGCACTCAAATTAAATAGGCACCAAACTTTGCAATGAACATTCTCCTATGGAGAATAATGTTTAGCACTCGAGGGGTAGAGTGGCATGTCCAAATCTCCTATTTTGTGACAGTATGTACAGAGTTTTTATGTAGTTTGTATAGTCAATGGCTTATGCTATCTTATAATTGTGTCATTTCAATGCTTTTCCTAGTTATACCAAAGTAAATCAATCTAGTTTCTTCTTTCTTTTTTCACGTTGGAAGGCCGTTGCAATCATTGTAGTTAACAAAAATTTGTACAGGCAATGCGATCAACCGAAGGTTCCTTGAAGCCCATATTTATATCAATTGGGCACCGTGTATCAGTTGATACAGCAGTCAAAGTTGTTAAAATGACTTGCAAATACCGTGTACCAGAGCCTATCCGACAGGTAAGGTCTACTGTCTCCCTCATAACTATTTGAAAGCTCAGTAATTGAACTTATTATTGAGCTTATTATTATAGTACTTATGGTTACTGGGAATTTATTGAATCCTGAAACATAACATATATTAAATGAGAATACATCCCTTTTTTTTTTGTTTTTTTTCTTGTTAAGAAATTCAGCTTATTCCTTGGACCCTGGGCTTTCCCTTCACGTTTATCAATCAAATAAAAATTGGGTCCTGATAAATGGCACAACTGTTTATGAATAGCTGTTGGTCTATCTTTTCTGCTCCTTCTCTTAAACTGTTGATGATTTTAAATTAGGGGTAAAATGAAAATTTCCCCCAAATTTTAGTTTTGCTTGCATGTATTGTTTGGAACCTCTGGCAAGGAAAATCAGTTAATAGCAGGTATGATGTGGGTATTCTGGTAATTTTTCCTTTGATGGATACAGACCCCTTGTGTTTCAGAAGGAAAGAACACCTCTTCTCCACTGCATTTATTTCTTTATGCAGTAAAACAGAGAACTCTGGTGCCATCGGTAAGAACTGGGTAGTTACTGCTTTGAAGCCTTCAGTTCTTGGGAAATTCTGACCATAGTGGCATTGCCTAGCCTAAGCGTTCGGGCAAGTTAGATAGGGCTAGGTGGTTGTTCGCCTTATTATATCACGCCTTGTTTTATTTGTTTATTTATTTTTTAATTGATGTCATTTGTAGCATTTTTATTTGATGTAGAAAGTACATATATACCCCATAATGCATGGAATCATGCATTTGTATTAAAGACAATAATGTTGCAGTTTATCAAAGAAGAAAAGCAAATAACCAGAAACCGCGAGAAGGAGAAGAAAGAATTAGAAGAGAAGAATAGAAACAATACTTAGAGAGGAGGAGTCGACAATATGTATGCCCTCCTCATCTATGCCTTCATATATAATAGCAAAAGAAATATAGAAATAGTAAAGATTTAGGAACTTTCCTAAATCAAAAGAAAAGGAAAAAGGAATTCTAATAAATAACGAAACAAATAAAAACTATGGATAAATCCATTACTACATTCAATGGAAATAATTAATATAAGGAAACCATATGCTGTATTGGCAGTTGGACCCACAACCCCACAGCATATTGCTAATGCTAACAAATAAAAATTGATGTGCTAACCCCCTCCCTCCTTTTGTATAAATCCTCTTATTAAATGTACCATTACAAATTTACAATGCCTTGGGTATGCCTTAGGTATGCCTAGGCGCCAAGGCACCTCTCCAGCGCCTTGATAACTATGATTTTGACACATGTACAGATTGAGACCTTGGACAAGATCATTTAGCTTTTTGCTCAATAATGATGCGTTAGAGCATGGGGAATCCATTGCCATGATGTCACCCTTGGTCACCCGTCTCAAATTCTTTACATCATCCGTATTTTTATTGTTTTTAAGTCCAAACATTTGTAACAAAAGCACACAAATAGAAGTACTAAACCAGAAAACCAATAAAGAAGAAGAAGAGAATTGAAGAAGAAGAAGAAGAGAGAGAGAGAGAGAGTAGATCACGAAAACCAGCAAGAGACTGGTATCGAAATCTGTTTAAGTCCTCTCTATTATCACTTGTATTTATAGCCAAAAAGTAGCCAAGTACATAAAGAAAGTCTCTATAAACAAAAGAGACAGAATAAGAAAGAAATAAAAACAGTAATAGAAACTAAATAAAACAGAAAAAGGAAAGAAGCCAGCCAACGTTGCTGGCTCTAATCACCGCCAGTGACACTGGCTTGGTTATTGAACTGGGTCCTGTGGGCCTGGTTTATATGGGCTACGTTAACACCCTCCCTTAAGCTTGAAGTATACAGATCACCTAATCTAAGCTTGTAGCAGTTTAACCGATATGTTGGTCTAAACAAAGGCTTCGTAAAAATATCAACAAGTTGATTCGAAGAAGATACGAAGGGAGTAACAACTATCTTCTTCATGACGGCATTTTGAACAAAATGGCAATCAACTTTTATTTGTTTGGTATGCTCATGGAAGACTGGATTACTAGCAATATAAATAGCAACTCGATTGTCACACATCAAGGACATAGGTCTAGGGACAAGAAATACAAGTTCTTGCAAAAGAGTTTTCAACCATAACAACTCAGCAGTAGTATGTGTCATAGCACGATATCTAACTTCAGCACTAGACTTGGATATAGTAGTTTGCTTTTTACTCCTCCAAGTAACAAGGTTACCCTCAACAAAGGTACAGTATCCAGTAGTGGAGCGCCTATCACCATCAGCTTTTACCCAACCAGAATTAGAATAACCAACAATATCAAGATGACAATGTCGATGATAAATAAGACCAGTACTAGGAGATTTCTTAAATACTGCAATATGCGACAGGCGACCTCCCAGTGAGCAACTTTAGGAGCATGTATAAACTGACTAACCACTCCAATAGCAAAGGAGATGTCAGGCCGAGTTACAGTTAGATAAATCAACTTCCCAACTAAGCGTTTATATTGATGAATATCAGAATATTCAGGACTATCACATGCTTCAAGCTTTTAATGTGGGTCCATTGGTGTATCAACTGGTTTGGCTAGCACATACTTTCTTTGAGACAGACTAATACTTTTACTACTGCGAACCACTTTAATCCCCAAAAAATAATGAAGAAGACCTAAGTCTTTCATCTGGAAGTGAGTATTCAAATAAGCTTTAATTTCAGCAATGCTGTCTTATCATTGCCTGTAATAATAATATCATCGACATACACGGCAATAATAGTGACATGAAAGGAACGGCACCACACAAAAATGGAATGATCAGAGTAACACGTAATGAAGCCAAAATCTGTCATAACAGTGCTAAACTTATCAAACCATGCACGAGGAGATTGTTTAAAGCCATAAATAGCCTTAAGCAATTTGCACACCTTAGTCGAGTTCCCTCCCTGAGCAACATACCCTAGAGGTTGGTCTATATAGACTTCCTCATGTAGGTCCCCATATAAGAAGGTATTCTTAACATCCATCTGATAAAGAGGTCAATCAAGATTCACTGCCAAAGAAATAAGAATACTAACAAAGTTGAGATGAGCAATAGGGGAGAACGTCTCAAAATGATCCACCCCATAGGTCTAAGTAAATCCTTTGGCAACTAGTCTAGCCTTCAGTTTTTCAATTGTTCATCAGAATTATGTTTGACGGTATAAACCCATCTGCAACGAACAACTAAATGACCCTTTGGTAGATCCACAAGTGTCCATGTTTGGCGAGCCATTAAGGCATCCATCTCAGCATCCATAGCTGCCTTCCACCCTGGATGGGACAAGGCTTGAGAAAGAGTAGTAGGAACAATGGTAGTAGATAAAAAGTGAACCAAATTTTGGTGACCAAATTTTGGTGACAACGAGGGAGATGGTCAGTAGAAACAAAATTCTCAATAGGGTAAGTAACTAAAGAATGCTGAGTACAAGTACGAGTACTATTACGAAGGGCAATAGGGAGGTCAAGAGAGACCTTAGGATCAAGAGAAACAGTAGTCGTCAGTGGAGTAGCCGGTGCAGTAGTAGGTGGAGCCACTATAAAAAGTCATTGATAAACCTGTAGGGTCGGTGGTGGGTTAGATGGAGGAGAATCATAGGAGGTAGGTGAGAAATTGTCAGATGGGACTAAAGGGATCGGTGGGTCAGAAGGAGGTGAAGGAGGCGGCACCGAAACTTGATAGTAAGGCTTGTCTTCGAAGAAAGTAACATCAGGACTAACATAGTGATGTTTAGTAGAAGGATCGAAACACCTATACCCCTTCTGAGTACGGGAATAACCAAGAAAGATACACTTGAGAGAACGAGGTGAAAGCTTTCCTAATGTATGATGCATAATGTGAACAAAGCAAGTACTACCAAAAACCCTAGGATAGACAGGGAATAAAGAGGTGCCTAGATAAAGAAGATGAAATGGAATTTTGTTGTGTAAAACAATACGGCATACGATTTATGAGAAAACAGGCTATTAAGAAGGCATCACACCAATAAAATTGTGGGACATTCATGTGAAACATTAGAAATTTGGCAATGTCCAGAAGATGTCTATTTTTGCATTCAGCAACCCCATTCTGTTGAGGGGTATAGGCACAACTCATATGATAGATTATATCATTAGCAAAACAGAAATCAAAAACATGTTGAACATATTCAAGAGCATTATCTGTAGTAACACTTTAATTGCAACACCAAATTGAGTAAGAATTTCTTTATGAAATCTTTAAAAAATAGAAAGAAACTCAGAATGATCTTTTATTAAATAAAGCCAGGTCATCTTGGAAAAATCATCCACAAAACTTACAAAATAAGATAAACCTAACTGATTGGGGATACGACAAGGGCTTTAAATATTAGAATGTACTAAAGAAAATGGGGTAGAATTTTAAGAGTAGAACTAGCAGGGAAAGACAAATGATGATGTTTTCCTAACTCATAGGCCTCACATTGTAGTGTAGTGAGAGGCTTGTAACTAGGGATAAAAATCTTCATCTTAGACAAAGACAAATGACCAAGTCGTTGGTGCCATTGAAGAGAGGTAGTAGTAGTAGTGGTAGTTGCAGCAATAGGTAAACGTTCAGTGGGCTCCAAGTAGTACAGACCAGCATGCTCACGTTCGCCACCAATCATCTCCTTGGTCCTGAGATCCTGAAAGGTACAATGGGAGGGGTAAAAGGTAGCAACATAATTAAGAGATTTAGTTAGTTGACTAATAGATAAAAGATCAAGTGGAAAATTAGGTACATGTAGGACTGAGAGTAAAGACATAGACTGGTTAAGGGAGACATGACCATGCTAAGAGGCAGTAGTAGAAGATAAATAGTAATGGGTTTGTTGATTTCATGAAGAGACGAAAAGACAGAGGACTCACCCGTCATGGGACAGGTGGCATCTGAGTCAATGATCCATGGGTAAGGGAATGTGTAGGAAACATAGTTGTCAAGGCGTCGCCTAGGCAACGCCTAGGTGCCCAGGCGGCCTCGGGTCAGCGCACTGTTAGACCTCTAATGCCTTGGTTCGCCTTGGTGCCCTAATAACTATGATAGGAAAGGAGGGCAAATGTACCTGTACGAGCCAAAGTGGTAGTAGAAGAAGGACCAATAATCTAAAGGTTTTGAACCCTTCGAAGAAGGGCCTCATACTGATCAGAAGATGGAGCAGGTGTAGATGGTGCAACCACGGCAGCCGAAGATGCATTATCAATGGTAACAGTATTCACCAAATTTTCTGTCTATTCAAGACGATCAAACTTATCCCAACAGGTATTTGCAGTGTGGTTGGGTTTGTTGCAATGAGTACAGAAGTGGGCGGACTTATCAACTGGAGGACAACCAAAACCACAACCACGACCACGGTTGGAGCCACACCCCCTAGAGGAGGAATCCCGACCACGGCCAACAAACAAGGCAGTTGTATCTTTTGGGGAAGTATCGGTCTGGGGAACCAAACGTTGGTGACGAAAGAAGGTCTCACTTAAGGTAGGTATCGAAGCACCGGCAAGGAGCTGACTCTTCACAGCTTGATGTTCAGGAAAGAGGCCAGCCAGTAACTTAGCCACATAAAATTCAGATTGTTAGGTCTTTAGTTTATTGATATCAATGATAAGAGGCTGCAGAGGCTGGATTTCTTCAATAAGACCTTTGAAGCCTCCATAGTAGTCAGTCAAGGATTTGTCACCAATAGAATAGGTGAACATCCTCTCATAGAGGTCATATATCCGGGAAACATTATTGTCCTGGCCATAGGTCTCTTTTAGATCATCCCATATGGCCTTGGCTGTATTGTAAAACATTACAGTAGGCAAGATAGAAACTTCAATACTGTTCCATAACCAAGTTTGAACTAAGGAGTTGTCACGAAGCCAGGTATCATAAACCTTGACAGACTCTGGATCTTTAGTATCATAAATAGGAGCATCATCAGAGAGAATTCTAAGTTTGTCCTTAGACAAGATGTAGGCTTTAATAGCCTGAGCCCATAGAAGATAGTTTGAAACCCCTTTCAATTTCATAGAGATGATCTGAACCTCCGAAGGCTTGTAATCAGTCATCATGAATAGTAATAACTAGTAACGAACACAACTAAGCAATGTAAAAAAAAAAATTGTTCTTTCACCCGGTTTTGCTAACCAAGAGGCCAAGGAGGTAAGGCTCAAAAAGAAGCAGAGGATGATGGAGGGATAGTGGGGTTACACAATATATCTTTGCACAAATAAATACAATCTCGGTTCAGCCAACCGAGTGGCCAAAGGAATGATGGCTCAAGAGGGGTGGCGATAGGATGATAGGTAGTAAAAAAAAAAAGTAATTAATATTTACCACATTGACAATGATCAAGAAGTTATCAATCACAAATAGACAGCATAGTAGTAAGCACAGCAAGTCTTGATCATCTAGTAGCACCAAGGAGAATCCGTATGTAATTAGAGCAAAAATATCAAGGGCCTATCAAACCAAGTTTTGATAATAGCCAAAATCTAATGCTCTGATACCATGTAACAAAACCACACAAATAGAAGTACTAAACCAGAAAACCAATAAAGAAGAAGAAGAAGAAGAAGAGAGAGAGAGGGAGAGAGAGAGAGAGAGAGAGAGAGAGAGAGAGAGAGAGAGAGCAGATCACGAAAACCAGCAAGAGACTGGTATCAAAATCTGTGTAAGTCCTCCTCTCTATTATCACTTGTATTTATAGCCAAAAAGTAACCAAGTACATAAAGAAAGTCTCTATAAACAAAAGAGACAGAATAAGAAAGAAATAAAAACAGTAATAGAAACTAAATAAAACAAAGAAAGGAAAGAAGCCAGCCAATGTCGCTGGCTCTAATCACCGCCAGTGACGCTGGCTTGGTTATCGAACTAGGCCCTATGGGCCTGGTTTATATGGGCCACGTTAACAACATTATTTCGGAGAATTTTTCCGTTTAACTTTTCCATTATGAATCTATGATGGTGGCATGGATGAATGGATTGGTTGAATGATCGTGCCCAACACAAAAAAGCAGCTCAGATACCTGCTCACAACAAACAAAATGGTAGTTTAGATTTCAGAAGACTATTGTAGTTTGTTTTATGGTAATCAGTAATGCAGAGTCTTGATTTCCTGGTCCAGGAAATCTTGTTTGGTTGGCGTTTGCAAATTCCCCTTTTATACTGTTACGGGCTGGTGTATCACTTGGGAGAGTTGGAGACTCTGTGCTTGTGTTTTTAGCCTAGTTCTTGGCCTCCAGTTGATGTGGAACAGCACTTAGGCCACTTATTGTTGAAGATAGCTTGGCCTTGTGTTATTCAAGAATGGAAAACAGCACCACCCACAGGCTCAGTTTGGTTGCAAGGGAACTTAAAAGGAAGGAAAGTGAAAATTTTAAACTTTAGAAGGTAACTTTTATAGCTATAACAAATGATTGTAAAAACTACATAACTTTCATACCTTATTTAGTAATGATACTTATTAGATGCAAAATTTATTTTACTTTTCATATGCTAGGGATTTGGATGCAAAGTAAAGTGTAAGTTAATAACTAAATATAGAATAATTTGGATTTAGTTACATAGTCAAGTGATAGCATGCGCTGTAATGATCAAAAAATTTTCCTCTTAAAAGTTTAAAATTTTCACTTCCCTTCCCTTTAATTCCACTTGCAACTAATCAGAGCCACGATGAATTATGGGTTAGTGGAAAGATTTCTTAGTGCAAACTTATACTACATTATCTCATCAGCTTTTTTGAGGGAAACTCCACATTTCCCTGATATTTCAGGTTTATGTGCAAACAGCAGTAGATACTGTTAAAAGTATTCCAAAATCTTGGTAAGTCAGGCATAGGTAATATTTGGACTGACGGTGACTCGTTAACTTTTGTGCCACTTCTATCCACCCTTAAAGTTTTAATCTAGCACATCCAGGGGGAGGGGGGGGGGGGGGGGAGAGAACTGAAACATAACCAATCCCTACATAAACCATATTAGTTGTTCCTCTCAAAACACACGCACGCATGTACATGTGTGCTCAATACAAGACCACATAAAACAGATGTTGAAAACAACTAGCTTTGCAGAAACACAGGATTCCTCTTTAAAATCAGCAAATCCTCAAGAAACCAGAAAAAGAGAAACAAGAAAGTATCTTGAACTAAGGCTCTCTCTGGTTGGATATAAAATGTTGCAAACTTGCAAGTAATGTAAAGTTAAAAAGAAAAGACAAAAATCAACCATTTTATAGTCATTATCAACAAAAATTGTGGAACTAACTCAGAACTTGCTAAATCTCGTGACTAAATATTACTGCCCTTTCCAACCAAATTACTTTGGTCTGGGCTAGGAAATTTATTTGAATAGTGCTGAAATGTTCAATCACCATATCTTGTAAGCTCCTAAGTTGAAAAAAAATTTTTTGGTAAAACAATTAAATAATCATTGTTGTTATTAGTTGTGAAACTTTCCATTCTGGATTGTTTTAATTTTACTTTACTGTAGCAGTAGCAAAGAGGATTGACTACATTATGCGCAAGGGTAGAAAAAAAAGGAGAAAGAAAGAGAGAAGTAGCTGCACAGTAATGGACTCGAAATCTCTCCCTCTCGGTAGTCTACTTTTAATAATAAAAAAGGCAATTATAATAATACCCTTGAAGAGTAAGACCGACTTAACTTAACAAGCATCAAAAAGGCTAAAAACCCCTAATTAAATATAAACTAAAATACTGACTAAATTACCCTTATGTAATGTTACACCCCTTTGACCTGACGCTAGCACATTTTAATTCACCCTCTCAAGCTAGAGCATAAATATCACCCATCCCCAACTTGGAACAACCTCCAAGAATCAAAAGATAGAACAAAGCCTTTGTAAACGTGTCACCAAGCTGTTGTGAAGCTAACAAATGGCGTAAAAATAATCTTGCTCATCACAACGTCACGAACAAAATGAAAATCAACCTCAATGTGTTTGATCCTCTCGTAAAACACTGGATTACTTGCAATGTAAATGTCTGCCTGATTATCACAATGCATGATAGTTGACAATGGGCTTGGTAATAAGAAACCCAAGCTCATTAAGCAAAGACTTCAACCACATCAACTCATTTGCAGTATGGGCCATCGCTTGATACTCAGCTTCAGCACTTGAATGCCCCACAGTAATCTGCTTCTTACTCTGCCAACTCACAAAATTTCCACCAATAAAGGTATGATAAGTTAAAAACCTGTCGACTGTCGTAGACCATTTCACTCTCAGACCCTACCAAATCTGCATCTGAATACCCAACAAGATTAACATGTTCAAGTGTAGAATTCTCTCCCTCTTGGTAGTCTACTTATTAATAATAAAGAAATGCAATTACAATGATACCCTTTAAGAGTAAGACCCACTAACTTACAAGCATCAAAAGGATAAAAAGACCCTAAGTAAATATAAACTAAAATACTGACTAAACTACTCTTACGTAATGTTGAATGATGGAATGACTTGTCTGTAATAGACAGATGTCCTCTTATTTATAATGTGAGAATGAATACAAAGAAAGAAAGAGGTAGTACAGGTAGTACAATACAGGTAGTACAATGAGGGTAGTACAGGTAGTACAATTGTACAATACAGGTAGTACAATGAATCTAGACAAAAAATGAAATACGTAATATTCTCAACACTCCCCCTCAAGTTGGTGCATATATATCATGCATGCCCAACTTGGACAATATCATATGGAAGGATTTGCCTGGCAAACTTTTGGTGAAAATATCTGCTAGTTGGTCCTCTGATCTGACAAACGGAATCTCGATTTGTCCACTATCCAGTTTCTCTTTGATGAAGTGACGGTCTACCTCAACATGTTTTGTCCTATCATGTTGAACCGGATTATTAGCCATGTTAATGACTGCTTGATTATCACAGAATAATTTCATGGACTGGTTACACATAACCTTCAAATCTTTGAGTAGTCGTTGTAACCATAGTAGTTCGCATATTCCATGCGCCATTGCTCTGTATTCTGCTTCTGCACTGGATCGGGCAACCACATTTTGCTTCTTGCTGCGCCAGGTTACTAGATTGCCACCCAAGAATGTGCAATAACCAGAGATAGACTTACGATCAGGACTTCTTGCCCAATCTGCATCAGTATAAGCCTCCACCTGGATTTGTTTATTTGGTGAATCTGAAATGGCATATGCTTCCATTTTCAGAGGGTCATTAGGAGATAACAGGATTCCTCTTCCAGGGGCTGACTTTAGGTAGTGCAGTATCCGATAGACAACCTTCATATGTGTAGAGTATGAGTCGTGCATAAACTGGCTTACCAAACTAATAGCGAATGCATATCTGGCCGTGTGTGGGCAAGATATATGAGTCTGCCAACAAGTCTCTGATATCTTCCTTTGTCTTCTGGTGTGCCTTCTTTTGCCCTTAGCTTGGTATTGGGATTGAGAGGAGTATCACAAGGTCGAGCCCCAAGTAATCCTGTTTCTGAGAAAAGATCAAGAACATACTTTCTTTGAGATAGATAGATGCCTTTTGCAGATCTGGCAACTTCAATCCCAAGAAAGTACCTAAGTTTGCCAAGGTCTTTGATCTCAAACTCCTTCCCTAGAAATGCCTTTAGTTTCGTGATTTCATCATTGTTATTGCCAACAATGATGATATCATCTACATATACAAGTAAGGCGTGAAAAGTGTTAGGGAATGTTTTATAAATAAAGTATAGTCAGCATTGCTTTGAACATAGCCAAATGCTACCATAGCTTTATTAAATCTTCCAAACCATACTCTAGGGGATTGTTTTAGACCATAAAGAGATCGCTTCAACTTATAGACTTTTCCTTAGCTTTTATCATCTGTGAAACCCGGTGGGCAGTCCATATAGACATCTTCAGTAAGTTTTCCATGAAGGAATGCATTTTTTACATCTAACTGTTGCAAGTCCCAGTTGTGATGTACAACACAGGACAGTAAAACCCTGATGGTAGTCATTTTGGCCACTGGAGCGAAGGTTTCTTGGTAGTCAATCCCATATGTTTGAGTAAATCCCCGTGCAACCAATCTAGCCTTGTACCGATCAATAGTCCCATCTGGTTTCTGTTTCACTGTAAAGATCCACTTGCATCCTACTGACCTTGATCCTGTAGGAAGTGGAACAAGATCCCATGTACCATTTTTCTTCAGAGCCCTCATTTCTTCCACCATTGCAGCTTTCCACCTTTCATCCATAATTGCATCCTGCCATTTTTGAGGAACAGATACAGAAGAGAGCGAAGACACAAAAACACGGAAAGAAGGGGAAAGGGAGTCATAGGAAACATAATTGGAAATAGGATGTAGGATGCAGACCCTAGTTCCTTTTCGAAGTGCAATTGGAAGATCAAGATCAGAAAGAGTAAGTTCCTTACTAGAAGAAGGCTCGGTGGACTCAGTTTCTGGATCCAGGGCTAGCGAAGGGACATGTGCAGGAGTGGTAGTGGCCTTTCCTTGCTTGTCTTTGGCACACGGCTATAAACTTGCAGAGGTGGCTTGGTGGTTGGATGCTTGGATGGTGCAGTTATATCGAGCACTTGTTTTTGGATTATTTCTGGTACATCAGGTATATCTGGTATAAGACATCAGGGATATCAGGTGCATCTTCAATTGTCTCGTGTCTCCCCCCCCGAAGAGGAGCCTGATAATAAGAGAGATGCTCATGAAAAATGACATCTCTACTAACAAGGACCTGACGAGAGGGAGGATGATAACACTTGTATCCTTTTTGTGTTGCAGAATACCCTAAAAATATGCACTTTAATCCACGTGGATCAAGCTTGCCAGGGGAACGATGGTTACGAGCATAACAAAGACAACCAAAGACTCTAGGAGGAAGAACAAAATCAGAATTTCCACGTAAGATGTCCAAGGGAGCCTTGTTGTCTAAAACTTGAGAAGGAAGGCGGTTGATCAGGGATGCTGCAATGAGGATAGCATCACTCCAGTATTGAGCGGGAACATGTCTCTCAAACATTAGTGCTCTAGCTGTTTTGAGTAAGTGACGGTTCTTTCTTTCAGCGACTCCATTCTGAGCAGGAGTGTCCACACAACTTGTCTGATGAATTATCCCGTTATCAGCCAAGTATTGCTGAAAAAATCCTTCAAGATATTCCTTACCATTGTCACTACGGAGCATCTTCAACTGAGTTTGAAACTGCATCTTGATCATATTGTGGAAATGGCGGAAGCATGCAAAGACCTCATTTTTTTGACGCATCAGATAGACCCATGTAGTACGAGTGTGACAATCAGTAAATGTTACAAACCACCTATGACCAGAAATAGAGGTAGTCCGTGTTGGACCCCAAACATCAGAATGGAGTAAATCAAAGATACAAGGACTTCTTGAAGCATAAGGTAAATAAGAAATACGATCCTGTTTGGCCAAAACACAAGCCTCACATAATAACTCGTTTTTATTACATTGTTTAAATAATTTAAAAAAAAAATGAGATAGAACAGCAGAAGAGGGATGCCCAAGACGGCGGTGCCACTGCTGAAGGGTACTGACCGTGAATGGGAGGAAGGTGCTTGAAACGACCATTGTCAAGCAAGTACAGGCCACCATGCACACTACCATGTCCAATCGTCTTCCCGTTCTCCAGATCCTGAATTACACAATAGGTAGGAAAAAATGTTACTTTACAATTTAGAGACTTTGTAAGACTACTAATGGAGAGAAAATTTGTGGATAAATTAGGAACATGTAGAACGGAATTCAAATCAAGGGAGGAAGAACAATGGATGGATCCAATTCCAGATATAGGAGAAAGGGATCCATCAGCGACCTTCACAGTATTATGTCTAGAAGAAGAAGAGTATAAATAAAAAGACTCAGACGAACCAGTCATGTGGTCAGTGGCTCCAGTATCTATAACCCAAGGGCTAGAGATAGAGAAAGCACAATGACCATCATGGGAAATACCTGACTAAACAAAAAAAGAACCTGGATTGGTAGATGCAGATGTGGATGATTGATTTTTAGTCGGAGGAGATAGTCGAAGGAGATGCCGGAGAGTCTAAAGTTCTTGTGCAGAGAGTTGTGGCAGAGGACCAATAGGAGGACTTGCTTCAGTTTGATGTGCCTGAGGTGCGTGGGAGGACTTTGCCTTGTGCATACCTTTTTCCCGGCGTTTTGCTTCAAAATCTGCCGGTTTGCCATGAAGTTTCCAGCATGTGTCTTTGGTGTGCCAAAGCTTGCTACAATACTCACATTTGATAGCATCACGAGAAACAGGAGGATTCTTGTATGTCTGAGTATTTGTCTGGAGAGCAGACCTATCCGGAACAGAAGGGGACAACATTGTTATTCGTCGTTGGTCCTCTAACTGAACCATGGAATAAGCCTGTTCGAGGGTGGGGAAAGGGTCCCTGCTGAGAATCTGTGAGCGAATAGGATCAAGCTCTACATTTAGTCCTGCCAGAAAAGTATAAACCCTATATTTATCTTCCCTTTTGTGAAATAAGGTAGCATCTTCTTCACATTTAGTAGAATAGAATCATAAAAATCAATTGTTTGCCAATAGCTCCTCAACTTAGTATAATATTGGGATACAGTCAATTCTTTTTGGATAGTTTCATGAACACTTTTTTGAATGGCATAAATTAAAGCAGCATTTCCAACTTGGGAATAGGTGTCCTTAGCAGACTTCCAAATTTGTGCAGAAGTATCCAATAACAAATAACTCTCGGCTATAATGGGTTGCATGGAATTGAGGAGATATTGCATTACCAATGAATTTTCAGCATGCCATTTCTCCAAAACAATGTCCTTGGTCAGAGGTTTTTCCTTGGTGCCGGTGAGATATCCCGATAATCCCCGAGCTGTAATTGAGAGTTGGGTGGCCCGAGACCACATTAGGTAATTACCACCATCAAGTTTAGTGGTATTAGTGGGAATAGTGAGATTGTCCATTTTAAAACTCTCTATCCCAGAAGAGGTTACTTCATATGTCATTCTTGAGTTGTGTATTCAAGAACAAACACCCAAAAACAATATGAACAGCCTCCCTGTTTGGTTATAGCACAATATATGGAGATCAAAGTAGAAATATCACTTGTCAAATATCCTAACTTGTCCCATGTGCGGCATAATATATGGAAATCAATTCTGGTTTGCACTCACTTTTTTGTTTATTGGGGTAAACTCAGAAACTCATAGATATCCGACCAGACTGAACCATATTATTAATATCCAGACTGATAAAAAAAAATTGATTTTCAATAAAGAGAATAAAAAAATGATCCGTAATGAGGGATAAAAAAAAGGGCAGTACCTATATCATTATATGATTCCCTCTTTGGTTGCTGCCCCTAGTGGGGAGAGAAAAAAAAAACAAAAGAAAAAGAAAAGAAAAGAAGGAAAGTCGGTGGTCGGCGGTGGTAGGTTGGCGGCGGCGGCGGTGGTGAGGCGGCGGAGGGATCTGGCAGTAGAGCTAACTTGGCTCTGATACCATGTTGAATGATGGAATGACTTGTCTATAATAGACAGAGGTCCTCTTATTTATAATGTGAGAATGAATACAAAGAAAAAAAGAGGTAGTACAGGTAGTACAATACAGGTAGTACAATGAGGGTAGTACAGGTAGTACAATTGTACAATACAGGTAGTACAATGAATCTAGACAAAAAATAAAATACGTAATATTCTCAGCACGTAATGGTACACCTCTTTGACTTGACACTAGCACACTTTAACAACATTTAACAAAAACATGTACAAGACTCATTGAGCTCCTGCCATAATATCTTTAACTTCCTCCACCACTATTTAGCGTTCCTAGGTGGCAAGAAATAGCCATTAATGTTATCAATTAAAACTTTGGACTCATCTTAATTTCTAACGGCATGCCAACATATTCAGTGCCTTGTAATATGAGACCCCATCAATGATCAACCTATTTCAGCCCCCAAGAACACCATATTAGTTTCCCACCGATAGAAGTGATAGAAATGGTTTATCTGCCATGCTCTTTTGCTACTTATTTTGGGATTTAAAACCTTGCACTAGCAGATATTTTCTTGTCTTTTATTCTAAATGTTGTCATTACCTATATATGCTGCTTTGCACTTCTTGAGAAAAATAGCCCTCTGTTACTTATCCATTAGCTTTTGATCGAGGCAGACAACTATTGAAGATATCCTCCACTAGTGTCCACTCAAACCTAAACATCCTTTTTCTTTTATATATCATTAACAATGTGGGAAGGAAAATAAGTCTTGGGGGTTAGATATCATCAGGGGACAACAAGGTCAATACATCCCAGATCAGAAAATTAGAATCACTAGGAAACAAGCCCCAGACATGAACAGAAAAAACAGTCCAATAAAATTAGCATCACAAAGTAAGTGGATGGTTAGTTTCTGAGGAACAGTTTCCAGATCAAGAAGCATAGATCCTGCTACCCCTTCATATTTCCCTAAAGTTCAACAGGTAATAAACACAACAATCTAGCATTCCAAAGCATGATAACAGATATACACATAAATATGTCTCACATCGGATAGTTGCAATCATTATATGAAAATGATTGCAACTATCCGATGCGAGACATATTTATGTGTATATCTGTTATCATGCTTTGGCTGATTGCAACTTTACAGTCTGCCTGGCAGGTTTCTTTTGCTATGTTTTGTTAGATTTGTAGTGACTGAAATTTTCAAGTATAATATGGTCCCAATTTTAACTTAGAATAATGATTTTCAATAAGTTTGGCTGGAATAAAAAAAAGGGTAAAAGACAGTTACCTCCCCTGTAACTTAGCATATTGACAGTTGACCCCCAAACGTTTCAAAAAATACAGTTACCTCCCCTAAATAATTATTAAAATCCAAATAGGTCCAATTTTTAACGGCGTTAAAGTTAGATTTTTTATGGACAACTCTACCCTCAACCTTTTATCTATATTTTAAATCTTATTACTATTAAAAGACAAATATAACCCTCTTATATCCAACTAAAATCTCATCTTCTTCTCATTCTACCTCACTCACCACGTTTCCTTAAGTGGTATTTGAAGCACTGGTTTTGATCGAAAAGGACGAAGCTCAGAGGGAGAAGTCTTCGATTAAGCACTCGTTTTCCTCTCATTTTCCTTCTCTTCCATCGCTGACCTACTTCAGTCTTGAGGAATAGAAAGGTAAATTATTTTTAGGGTTTATTCAATGGTTCATCTTTATACGAACAATGTCGACATTAAACAATCCCAAAATTTGGGGATTTCGAAGATGAAGCATCCTACTACTTATTAAAAGCTACCCTAAACGATAATTAAAATACAATCCTTACAATATCAATGCTTCAATGTTTGCAGTAGCAGGTACGATTTCGCGTTCAGTGCTTCATGCTTCGAACCGGTTTGTGCTTCAAGATTTGAAGATGTCAAATCTCCCAACGATTTGCGGCAGTTTGTGCTTCAACATTTCAAAGGAACATGGAAACTCCAAGCCCCTTGCAGCGACAGGATGAAACTGCTTCAACATCTCAGCAAGAAAAATTTCGATGACTCCTTCAGCAGAAACATTTCAGCCATTTCGAATCATGAGCCGCTTCAATGTTCATGGATTTGCAGCGGTGGAGAATGTGTTAGACGACGGCGATTCTACGGCGATTCTAGGGTTTCGAAAACGGAATGACAGTGAGTAGTGAGCAAGCAAGGAATCGGGGGAATCGTTCCTCTGCCAAATAGTAACCTTCTTAAGTAAGGGTAAAATGGATAGTTCGGAACTCTAATAGGGTAATTTGGGATTTAAAAAATTATTCAACTCCAACCGTTACTATATAATGGAATATTCCTAATAGGTGGACTTATTTGGATTTTAATAATTAGTTAGGGGAGGTAACTGTATTTTTTGAAACGTTTGGGGGTCAACTGTCAATATGCTAAGTTATAGGGGAGGTAATTGTCTTTTACCCTAAAAAAAAATAATGTTGTAAAACTGCCCTGAATTCTACAATGCCCCCAAAATTTTTGACTGTTGAAATTTTCCCTTGCATTTTTTTTTCCCACTATATGTTTGTCTTAAATGAATGTCACCATACAACCCACTGATGTAGCACCCCAAGAAAGGGGAGGGAAAAAACCCCCTTTGATTTCTTATCTTTAACCCTCTTTTAGCAACAATAACAATAACAACGAAGCCTTATCTCAACTAAATGGGGTTGGCTGCATGGATCCTTACCCTCCAATCAGCTCGATTTGAGGTCACACTTAATACAAGGCCTAAGCATGCCTTTCCTCACCACCTCTCCTCGAGTCATTATAGGTCTATCCCTGCCTCTGTCACTTCACTTTAAATGTTCCCCCTCTCCCAACTGGATTCAATGTTCATATCTAACCAAAGACAACCTGGTCCTGCATAATTTGGACATGACACATGCATGTGACAACTAATGTGTCAAATGTTAAGACTGCAATTGGCTACAGAGGTGAAAATTTTTGTTATTTGATCCTTGAAACATCATTTATGAGTGCTGTGAATTTGCTTATTTATCTATAGATCCTATGCAGAGAAAATGTCCCTCTTCTTTTACTCCCTTATGTGTAATTGCAGGCTGATATAAGATCAAGGGACTATCTTCAGAAACATACAGGAGTTGCCAAATTAATGCAAAACTCGCAATAAACACGTGGCTGATTGGAGGCTCTATGTGATCAATGGGGGAAAAAAAATAATGAGTGGCCCAAATAGTTTTGGAAAATCCACAGCTTCCCTCCATCCAATCTCACAAAAAATTGTTGTAGTGGTGACTGCTGTGCCCCTTGTCCATGGTTCTGCAATTTACCATCTCATCTCCACAAAAACTAGACTTGAGTATAGATATTTCATGAAGGAAAGAACTCTTGCTTGGCTCACCTCATCGTCTTTAATGATTAGTACCCCACTTGGAGACTTGGCTCTAGTAGTTCAAGCAATCTGGAGAATCAACTTTCCAGGTTTGTAAACCTGAGGTGCAAAATTCTGATTGAAAAAAAAAAAAATGGAAACCCCCCTGAACATGCTGCAAGGAAGAGGGGAGGGGGGTGGTGGGTGGTATGTTTTGAGTATGAACTATACTTTTCTTTAAAAAATTGAAGTGTAAATGATGTGCGTATTATTTCTTGATTTCCTAGAGCCACCAATAAAGGATAAGAGGTTGAACACCCACCCCTTCTCTTTCTTCTTTCTTGAAAATCAAACAAGTAAAAATGTTTCCATTATGCCTTGACCTGTAAGCCTTTCGTCCTAACTGTATCTTTAGCTACGTGAATTGATGATTTGTAAGGTGGCCATCACACCCCCTTAATAAGAGATTTATCAAGTTTTGATCTATCTCAACCGTATAGTTCATTAATAGTTATAGTTTTTCTTTTTTTTTCTTTTTTTTTCTTCTGATTTTTCAACAATTCCTATTGAATCAGTAATGAGTTCACTTACTAAACTCATCAAATGTCTTTAAATCTCTATAACAGTACACCGGAATGTTTTGGAATGAAAAATTGACCATGGATAGATGGTTTAGATTGAGATAACATGTCCAATGGATTTGGTCCATTTTCTCCCCCAACTAAATTGCCATATGACAGCCACTGAGGGTGTGATGGGAGGGGATTTGGATCCACTGGCATGTGACAAATATTGAGGGTATGATAAAGGGGATTTGGATCCAAGGGCGATAAACACCTCTCCTTAAAACTTGGAGCTTCTCACTTTTGGCCTTCCAATAGCAGAACCTTGCTCCATGGTCCCACTAGGGAGGGAGATCTCATCCATCCAAAGTGCGAAGTCTAAACTATATGGCAGTTATGGTTGTAAGTGGTAAAAACCTTTCTAGGCTTATATATACTAGGAAAGGTGTGTCTCTTGTCAATTCCTTTTCGTAAATTGTCATGGGACTATCACGAAACTTTGGGGATATTTTGCTATTTAAAATAAGAAGGGTTTTGGGTTTTTGTGGGATCCAACAAACACCTATCTCTGGTTGACTATTGACACCGATTAGAGAAAAATGGACTAAGGGTGTTAAACGGTTTATTATTGATTAAATTGTGTGGTGCGGTGTATAAGAGGACAAATCGAAACCAAACCAATTATCTAAACGGTGTCAAAATTGAAACTAGAACCAATTAGTAATCGGTTTCGCTTGTGTTTTAATGCATCAATTCTCCAAATTGATTTTTAAATGACTCATTTACCGGTTAAGCAATTACTTGTATTTTTTTTTTCAAGAGAAATTCACTCATACCGCTAACCTGCAACTAATGTTATTATCTTTTGTAGAAGTTCTCCCATTAAAGATACATGATGCATACACCATCAAAAACCCTCAAGGAGCATTGTTGTTCTTCCATACTCTCTCTCTCTCTCAATAATTCTCTGTCTTGTTTATCTATTGAAAGGCAGAAAAGTACATACCAAAAAAAATTTTGCGTTTACCTTGATCTGAACTTATTTACAGTCTAAACAATTATTTCCCATGACATTTTATGTGTATGACGACAATACTTGATGATTTAGGACAGGAAAAAGAAAAAGAATCCAACATAATGGACTCAATATAATATGGATTTTTTGGGGTAGAGAACACGTAACAAAAACCAGTTGAGAAACCAACAATTTATAGCAATAGTTGAAAAAACTGACAATAACCAAAAGTCCAAGCAATAATAGGAGTCCATGTGTGAGTGTGACTATATCTTTGTGTTAATTATGCTTAGGTTAATTAGGATTTAATTTAAGTTTAGGGAAATAATAGGTAATGACAAATTCAATAAGTAATTGATAAACGTCCACTCTCATTCGGGTTTATTAGTGCCTAACCGGTGCGAACCCACCGATTTAAATAATCTAAAAGCACACCTAACCGATTAACTTAACGGTACCATAATCCAAAACAATACTGAACCATTTACTAAACCATTTCCCAATTTCTATGTAAACAGTTCAGTTTGATTTGATTTTGAATTTCAATACAAATGTTGTACCCTTAAAAAAACCTATTAATCACATCTTTAGAACCAGTTGCAGGTCGGCCATTTGGAGACCATATCTTATAAACCATGCCTTTAAAATGTAACAAAGCTTATCTAAAAACTTTAACACATCCTTATTCAATGTGAAATCCATACTCGACCAAAATGTCTTATCTTGAGATGCCAGAAACTAGAATACTTAAAAGACCTTGGTTTGAGGACTCGGCTCAGATCCGGATTCCCAGACACCCGAATCAGCATGGTTTTTAGCAAGTTCCACACATGGTAAGTAAACGGGATCCGACATGGATCATTTGGGGCAGATACCAAGTCCTTGAACCATGATTCCCACCAGATTCCTTGCTCCCATTTCCCTTGTTGATGTCCTGTCTAGCAAAGGATGCAGTCATGTCAGCCTCGTTGGGCCCAGTTTGCTGTGGTTTAACCCTGGCTTCATGCAAACCCCACCAATCACTTGTTCCCTATTCCTTCTTCGTTGATGTCTTTTCTGGCAAAGGTCGCAGTCACGTCAACCTCATTGAACCCTTTTTACTGTGGTTTAACCCTAGCTAGGTAAATCCCACCATCCACATTACCAGGTCAGTCCAAGACCCATAAAATCCATGAAGTCTTGTGTTGGTAACCCCAAGAATTAACGATGAGTCAAACTCAGACCTCTACTTCCAGAGGCATAATCCCTTGCCAAAGAAGCTACCCCCCTTAAATTGCCCCGAATTACTAAGATATTTACTTATTTTAGCTGGTTAGTTTTTGTTTACCACTTTACCCAAAAACAAACAAGAGCTGAAACCCTCATTAAGCCTTGACATTTTGCTCTCTCCAAAAGCTCACTATCCTCACCCTGCTTCAGAATCTGCTAATTCATCTCACAATCAAGCTAAGGGTTAAACCCTCACCTGCACACACAAATTTTTACTTTCTTGGCAAACACACTGATAATTCATCCTGGATACTCCAATTGCCAGTGGTAAGAGTTAATGAAGAGAGATAATACCTAAGAAAAATAATAAGAACCACAAAATCAAATACTCAAAATTCACTGAAATGTCAAAAAAGTAAGAAACACAAAAACTATCATATTGACCCTCTTTTGGAGACTCCCAAGTCTCACCTTACCACCTGAGGATAAGATAGGCTGAATCATGATCTCAAATCTGCAAGTCCCTGTTGATGGGTTAGACTTTGTGATTATTGAAAGGTTGGGGAACTGACAGGCAGTGTCAAGCTGATTTAATCTCTGATAGTAACTGTTAAATGCATATGAAATATTCCCACGTGCATCCAGACCTCCACAAGATGTTCCATATCCAAGGCTTGTGCAGTCACCGCGTCCACAAGCATAACTCACACTTGGGGCCACTTGTGGATCATCAATACTTGCCGATGGGGACATCACACACCACTTCTTCTCCAGGTAATGGACACCCTTTGCTGGAGCTAAAGTACTTGAGTTTATAGTCCCCAGATTAAGCGGGTACTTGGCCACCCCATCGAAGTAAAATATTCCCCAATGTCGTTCAAAGTTCCCTGGGGTGATGCTTTTGTCATCCTCATCAATCAAGCTAAATAGGTATGCATCAATAGGCCCTGGTCTCATTGGAGTGCCATTGCCGGTCAAGATGTGGTTCATTAATCCTTGATTGAACCGCTGAGCATATTGCAGATTTGCATTTTTGTCTCCATCAGTGGGCCACCCAATTTCTCCAACAATGATAGGTAGATTGGCATATCCATTCTTCTGAAGAGCCCATACCAAGGTATCAAGGTTTGCATCAAACATGTTGTAGTAGGCATTCCCATTATCAGTTATGCTTGGTGAGGTGCTATCAAAGAAGGCATAGTCAACAGGGAAGTTTGGGTTGTCATAGAGGCTTATGAAAGGATAGATGTTGACAGTGAAAGGAGCCCCATTGTCACTCAAGAACTTAACAATGGCAACCATAAGGTCATGGATGTCAGTCCGGAAATCACCGCCTGATGGAAGTCCCGTTGAACTTTGATATACATCAGCATTGAGGGGGACAGTGACCTTCACCTGGCTTGATAGACCCGCTTTTATGAGCGCAGATTGGATATTTTGTAAAGCTGGGAAGGTTGTAGTAAGGAAGGTTCCATTGTATGTCTGTAAGAAAGGCTCGTTCCCAACTGCCACATACCTTTTCATAAACGAAGGAAAGATTGAGTAGGTTAGAGGTATACAAGGCATATCAAATTTACACACTACTAGAACTTAAAAGTGAAGTTTTTGTATACATTTATATAGAAATATTTTCATTTTTCATCCTTCTAATAAAATCTAATACATAATACAAAAGCAACTAAGTTTGAAGCGGTGATGATGGATGAGGAACAAAAGAAAGTGTTGCCTTGATCCTAAACAAAACCCAATACCTTTGCATATCTCCCACGTGCATTGGAAGAAACCCTTGACAAATCATTGAAGTCAAAGTTATCAAGATTAACAAGCATGGATGGATTAAGAAGTCGTCATTGCAAAATGTTGCAACAACATTATAGTGGATGGAACATGGACTTGGAGCAGATTACTTGAGTAAGCAATGCAATTCCTTCTTCTCTTTTTTTTTTAATCTTTTAATGGATAACTTGTATGAGCAATGTATGGGCAGCAGTAAACAGATTATGGATGTTAGAATCACATTCTAACCTTTGGTGATTCATGAAACACATTCATACCATTTGATGCTTCTAGATTCTAAGGTAACATTATCAACTTATCAAGTTATTGCATCAAGATTTCTAACAATTTTACTAGCATGAAAAGTAGGATCCTATCAAACCTTCAAGAGGAACTGTTCAAACCAGTCAAAGTTGCAAACATCTAAGATTCCTATAACTTAGAGGGAGTGGCAAAAAAAACCTTTAATTAGAAGATAAAGAAGACCAAGAAGAAGAAATTATAATATTTTGGAAGGTAGATAATTCACTTCTCAAAGGAATAACATGGTTACAGATTATTCACCCAAAAAAAGAAACATGGTTACAGACAGGAGTTTGATAAAAACAGAAGACAAATGAACAATAAATTAATAAAAAAAATAGAAAAGTACTAAACAGGGATCCTAGCTAACAATTATCCATAGACGAGAGTGGATGAGACACATGCCCAGATGCAAGACAAACTCTTTATTGAATCATTAACATCACAGTAATACAAAACTGGACTCCAATATGTGGAAAATCAATCCTGATCAAAATTTAAATCTTGTGAGACTCATTAGTTCTCAGTCTCTCACATCAATAATAAATATAGAAGGGCAACTTGGATCTCAGGAGTTAGCCTTATTATATAACTAGCTAAGCAACAGACCAAAATCTAAATTAAAAGTGTACAACTCCATGGGCATGCTAGCAAAGGGCACTATAAGCCGGCTCTATATTATATAAGGAATTCCTGCTTAAACTCAATCTGCAGTAACTAAGGACAAATGCAAAGGTAATATAGCACACTAATTGAAAGAATCATGGGAAGAAGATGAAGGAACTAATTGCAGAATTGCTAGATCAGAAACTGGAGTTTCAATTGCAGAAATATTATTGTACTTATAAAAACAGAGGCTCGTGAGACAAGGCCCAATTTTGAGTGTCATTTGGTTTCTTACACAATAGAAACAGGGGAGTTGTCTACAGTGGGTTGCTGCATACTTATGCACTTCACTCGCAGGCTTCCTTACTTGTAGCTCCTCACCCTCTTTCAATTACTCAGTCTGCCCTTGCTTGATCCACACCCTTGCTTAGTCCACTCTTTGTCTTACTCTAATGAAAGCGTAATTTGGCAGGGTCACACCCTTTTATAGTGGGAGAGTATTGCAATCACCCGCTTGGTCGGATGGTTGGCCCTAGCTTGGTAAAGCATGGGCTAGGATGTAGGTCTCGAGTTCGAGTCTCCTCTCTTGCACCTGTTCTCAACCCCAGTAGTAAAACAAAGACTAGGACCGATAAAAAAAATGCAGTATCAAGTTAAAACTCACAATTCCCAATACTATAACTAAAAATGGAAATCTTGTGGACATTATAAATCCAAAACCAACTCCATAACAGAATCAATATAACGATTGTGAAATAAAAAAAATATGAAAAATTATCATAAGTTCATCAAATAGTAACTTAAAGCTATTGAAGAACTCTTCCAAAATTTTGTACTCTCTTAAAATATAAATATGAGACAATTGACTACAATCAACCACATTATAATAGGCAGACCCAAATTACAATTGCTTCCACTCCTATGGATATTCCACTTTTTGGTGAACAGCAACAATCACAGGACCACTGGAAAATGGAAATCGATACCATTTCATTATCATACCATCCATAGCAGTGATTAAAATTTAACAGACACCAAAGGTTCCAACACTATAGTTGGGCATCCCACTCCTTGTCTGGACCATAATTTTGTCAAAAGATAGGTAAATAATAATGAAAAGCAAAGAGTTGCCATGTGATGCTGAATGGGACATTGAATCTTAAAATATATGCTCAAATAAATAGAAACAGACAGAAGTGTCGCACAAAGGTCACCTGATGTTTACAGTGTTGCTGGTGATGTGAGTAGAAACATTCTTCGCCACCCATGTCTCAGCTGCCTTCATACTGGAAGCCAGAGAAGCAAGCATTTCATTAGGGATGCCGACCATCACCTCAATCCCAGACTTGCCAAGAGCTTCCAACACCCCTGTATCTGGATCAAAAAGCTTCACTTTCTGAAACCTATTATCCTTGAGTATCCCCACAACCGTATCGGGTGGCAAAGGGTGCGTTTGCTGTGTGCCATAGTTAGCCCCAATACCGCTAACCGAAACCCACAGACAGAACAAGGATACCACCCTCACGACCAAAGGCAACCGCCCCATAACCCCTTAAAAACCCACCTCCCCAACTCCAAAATAGCCTCTCTTTTTTGTGTGTGAAAACCAAATCGGAAGCCAAATTAGCCTCGAGTTAAAGCTTGGACTTGAAAAAACGATAGGTGGGTGCTAACAGTGAGACAAGATCTAACAACCATAAAAGACAATGTAAAGCCACTGAGACACCTCCTTCACTCCCCTCCAAAAATAGCTCTGGCACTTGAAACAAACACCAAAACTAAAATGGGTTGATAGCCATGGATCAGACGCTGCAGAGAAAAAAATTTATACGCAGATAGAACCCAATACCCAAGAACTTCCAATATGGTGTAGAGATATAATAAAGAAAGTTAGGAAAGACGCCTTAGATGGTAAAGGGAATAAATGAAAATAACTACAAGAGTGGAGAAATTTCTCCACAGCTAGTTAGGTTCTGCTCTACAACTGAAAGCTACCAAAAAAACCGAAGAACGATTAAAAAGAAAACGCTTGGGTTTTGACAAGCCTTTCAGATTGAGATGGGTTGAAAACCAGCCGAGCCATTTGAGAACAACCCAAAGAAGTACCATTACCTGACGTCATACTTAAGAGCAGAGTGAGGTTCCAACCAAAAAAAAAAAGAGTAAGATTTAAAGTAATGAAACAAAAGCAGAGATAAGAACGAAGAAGCTAGGGATCTTTGGTAATGAAGTAGAGGGGAAGCTCAGGATTCTGTAGAAAATGTTAAGCTCGGAGAACTCAAGGGAAAGAGAAAGAGAAAGAGAAAGAGAAAGAGAGAGAGAGAGAGGCTGAAGTGCCAGACTGAGAGAGAGCTATGAATTAGAAAAAGGAAGAACAAGGGTCTGTAGTCTGTACTCGCTTAAAGTGGAAATTAAAATACGGGACTAAGAAATTATTTAAATATATTTATATAATCTGAGGTCTGGTGGCTTCTTTTTCAGTACACAAGCTAGTGGGCCTATACAGTAACGACAACTTAACGGCTTCTGGAAGCTGTTCGAATTTTGAAAAGCATCTTCATTAACAATGAATTAACTTCGTCTGCTCCTGGCTTCCACATGCATACTGTATCGGATTGGTCCATTTTTTGTATCGGAAAAGACCGATAAAGATCTCATGTCTGATTCACAGACTTTTTTTTTTTTTTTTTTTTAATATTGGGGAATCTATTGCCATGTGTCAATTATCGATGATTATAAAATTACTTTTATTTTTATTTTTTAAGGGTGAGGATTATCCACCGTCATGGATTTTTTAAGTATGAGACCGTCTGTCGAAATCGATCCGAATCGCTTACCTCAGAATCGATACTGTTTAGTAACCAATTCATTTTTAGTTTGGGTTTTTATATTGTTTGCTGTCTAATCCGAATATATGCATAATCGTTTATGGATCATTTAACTTGATTAATATTTAACAATCATTCATCTCTTTCGATATTTTAGTGGTATGTAAAAACCTTGGATATGAATATTAGTGGATTTATATTACTTTGGTTGTAAATCTCTAATTTAAAAAAAGGTGATCACTCTTTTAAAATCGAGGAATAAAATTTAAGATTTGATCCTTAATATTGCAGTTAATTGACGTACGAGCTAAATTTGATTAGAAAATGGATTGAATAGTTTGTAGTTAAACTGTCATAATATGTTGTGAAAATGTTTTTCAAATATTGAGAGAAACTCAGTAATGGCAAGTACACCATTTAAGCCCCATTTGATAACATTCTAATTTCTGACCTGTTATTTTTGCTTTGAAGTTATTGTTTTTGTTTTGAAGTCAATTTTTTGAGAACAGAATGTTGTTTGATAATGCTACTCTAAGTCTGATTCTAAAGCTTATTCAGAGTAGAATTTCGTTTGATAAAAATAAATTTGGAATCGATTTCAAATTTGGTGGTGGTGGTGGTAGGTGGTGGCAATGGCGGTGGAGGTGGCGGTGGTGGTGGCGGTGGCAGTGGGTGGTGTAGTGATGGTGGTGGGTGGCGGCAGTGGCGGTGGCGGGTGGTGGTGGTGGTGGCGGTTAAGCCTTCGTTTTGGTTCTACTCCTTTTTTTAGCTTTGTTTCATTTACTCTGGAGCAATGAGAGTTAGTTGTTTTAGCTCCCAAATTTGGGATCCTATAATCAAATGGAGTCCGGTTCACCCCCAAAGAGCTTGGAATCATATCGGATTTACTAAACAGTATTCAACTCTCAAATTACTCCTAAGGAGACAAAATCAACGGAATTCAGGGGCGAGAGTGTTATCAAACGGGGCCAATGGCAACCAAATCATTTAGAAACTGATTAAAAGAATCGATGTGTTAAACCATTCATGAATTGCAAGCAAAATCATTTAATGAAAAAGCGATTAAAAGTTGGATAATCGAAATCGATTAATAATCGGTTCTTGTAGTAATTTCGCAACGTTTAGTTAATCAATTTGATTTCGATTTTACCCTTCTGTGCACTACATTGCACTGCCCACCCTTAGTTTTAGTGATCCAAATATCTGCTGATCCGTATCGATGGATGATACAGATACTTGGCCGATATGGGAGCAGATGCTCAGCATTTTAGGCCAACACATGGGCGAAAAGGTATGGCACTTAGCGTATCAGGCTGACATTTATCCGATCCCTTATCAACTTCCTAAGTTACTGATACTTATTCTGATACCATGAACTTAAACAATATCTACAGTGGGGCCCATAGCTTGGTTCAAGTTCATGGGTGTCGATAACTCCAGAAATCAATATGGGATCGGATACATATCGATCGTGTTAGTCCAATACGATACACTGAGTCAACATACCTTTTTGCCTAGGAACTCGGATATTGAGGATGTAAATCAATTCATACATGGTTTATCAATTTGGCTTGGTTCGATTCAATATTGTTATTAGTAGAAACTAGAACCAAATTGATTAATAATCGGCTCTTATTTTCCAAATCAAAACCTAACAAATGTAAATCGGTTATCGGTTTCAATTAATCGGTTCTCATGTGATTTTTTACACTAAAAGGAGTGTTTTAACTCTTCTAACATGAGAGGGCCTTTTTAGACTAAAATTGAATAAATTAGATAAATTATAAAGCAAGAAACCTTATAAATAGGGGTGGTCACCCGATTTTTGAAGTCGTGTGATCATGGGAAAAGTGTTCAACCATTCATTGTCAAAGGAGTAGATTCTCCAATATAAAATTTAATACTGATTCTACATGTAGTAAGGTAGTTAATTGGTTTTACTTGGTTTCACGTAATGAATTTTTATTTTTTTCAATTGACCGATGGTTTAACGGTTCTAAACCAACACCAAACCGTTTAATAATGTGTAAACCAAAATCGAACTCACTAATTTCGGTTTAGTTGTTCAAAACACTTTTTTACAGATAAATTTGGGTTTGATTTCTCAATTCCGGTTTAGATTTGACACCCTTAAACCTAAATCAATTAACTGTCGTGTATCACTTAGGAATCGGTATCGCCCATTGTGAAAACTGATCTAGCCGATACAACGATCCAAACCGAATACCTAAAACCATGTCTCACAAGGTTAGGGGGAGGGCTTGTGTGGAATTTTATTTTTATTTTTTTGCATTTTTTAAATATTAAAAAAACCCATACAGATTTGACCACCCCAATATCGGTATCGGTATCGGTCGGACCCATAACAACGATTACTAAAATTACGATTTACGACCATTCCGTCAGTTTAACGGCGTTTGGATTTAAGGTTACTGGTTACCGGCTTCCAGTATAACATGAAGAGGTAGATAGTCGGTTGCAAGAGTAGACAAGTGAGTCAGAGATTATGAAGCTTTTTGTGTCTTTTAGAAACTTGATGGAGGAAGATCACAGGCTCCAATATCGACGTGTCTAGGAAATATATATTTGAGACAACCGATTGGTCATCATGCCAGTGTTTTGAAACTGAAATAGGGAATAATCCTGTGGGACCACCGACCACCCACGCAACCCACGCAACCCCACGCAACATAATTTAGATTCCCGTCAATCGAGGCCGTTCAAAATTAATAGATCTCAACATTTTTTTATTTATTAATTTTTCATCAATCCTACGATGTCAATTTATGTTGCCTCTAGCCAGGGTGGAGTGGAAACATGATGTCTTCCTTTTACTCACTTTTGTCATTACTGATTATCCTAAAGAAATTGATGATCCTCTTATGGACGTATAGAAATTCAATCCCGTTTGAGATTTGGGAGGAGAGTTGATGGCTCGGATAGATAGCTACATTGGCTTTCGAGTGAATTCGAATCTTTTATCAGAGCTAACACTTTAGCCGACAAACTAAGCCGACAGGGTTGTCAACTCGGATGGAAGGCTTGGATTCACCCGAGAGCCAGGTGTCGACCATCCACAAAACAGGGGGGGAGGGAAACATCCTGGGGGTTTCCTCTTTTTTTTTTTTTGTATTTTTGTTTCTTTTTTTTTTTTTTTTTTTTTTTTTTTTTTTTTTTTAAAAATTTTTTTTTTTTAAAAATTAAAAATTAATAAAAAAAAAAAAAAAAAAAAAAAGAAGAAAAAAAAAAAAAAAAAAAAAAAAAAAAAAAAAAAAAAAATTTTTTTTTTTTTTCCCGAACTTTTTTTTGAGTTTAAAAAAAAAAAATTTTTTTATAAGAAGAAAATGTTATTTCAAATGAAAATTTTCATGTAGGCTCCAAGAAGTATTGCTAACATCATCTACCACTCACATGTTTGGAAAATCATCAACTACCACTCATAATCTTTGTACCGTTAATTAAAGAGGTCCATCCCATTAATAGAGTGAAGGTAAAATACCATTTTACCTTCTATTCAAATTTTTGAGAGGCAGTCTCATTCTAGTCAACCCTAGCAAGAGAGACAATGCCATTTCATCCTTCTCAAGCTCCGAGGGGACTTGCTCCAATATTCTGAACGGATCCCTCCAGAGCTCCGACAATAATATAAGGTTCTACAGATGAAATAGAGGAAGCAGATGAAGAAGTAGAATTGTATCCTCTCTTTAATAACTAGTTCAATTGCGGATTTTAAGCTTGCTGCAGCTATCACACTCTTACTCTTTCTAGCTACTGTTTTTGCAATACAAGGTAAATTAAAATATCCCACCATTTCTTATGGATTAAAGCTTTCCTCTTTTTATTTACTTCTGAAATTATTGAAATTATGAAATGTGGTTGTTGAGTTCCAGCAAAAGCGGCTAGAGTAGTTGTAGAGTTAAGAAGCAACAAGGTTTGGACGAGCCTTTTGTAGGAACCACTGGTGCAGGGTGGCAGGGCCTATAGCTCCGAATCCAACTGCCTCTCCGGTAGGGCTTACCTCAGGGGGAACCACTGGTGCAGGCTGGTGTTGACAGGCCTCAAGGACGAAGTGCCAGAGAGAACGACGATTAGTTATGTCACACCCCAATTCCGACTGAACCAGAAGTGTGAGTCAACCATCACTGAACCAACAGTTCACACCAGGATCTCAATAAGACCGTGTCCACTCATACAAACCATTGCACATAACCATAATCAGAATACAATAAAATACAGCGGAAGTCTTGAATAAAATGAACTAAGTGATCTATTGATAAATTTAATAAAATATCCAATTATTCAAATACCGAAACATAATTAAATATCCTTACATCAATTGTATCTTCAACCAAAAATAATTAAAATAAATTAAATCAACTCCTAGAGGTACACGCAGAAAGGGCACTGGCATGAAGCGTCATGCTTGTCCTCTCCTGCTTGTACGTCCAAAGCAGCCACGCCTCCGTACACTGGAGCATTCAGGTAGTCCTCCACCGTATAACCTGCATCAACATCTAAAAACATGTATATATATACAGGGTGAGCTCACAACTTAACTCAGTAAGACAATCAGACAATGCAACAAACATATGCATGAGTAACATTCACATTATAGTATGGTTTTAAGTTTGCAATGTGCTATAGAAACGATTGGCGGCCACCGCACCTCTATACACGAGTGTGTGAAGCCGCCCAATGGATCAAATACTACTCTCGTCCCACATGCACCCACCATGGAATAGAGATAGAGCTAAAGCATCCGGATCAAACACCGCCAACACTTTCCCTGATACCATACCCATACCAAGACGTAAGTCCCTATTGGCGAGGGCTTACAAACTGGGCTCGCAACTAACCAATCCTATATGTCATCACAGTAGGCCCTATCCCAGCACAGCTCCCTACGACATAGAGATAGAGCTAGAGTCTAGTGGCCAGGCCGGAGACCACAGTGCCACTTCCTCCCCCTGATACCCTACCCGCACTAAGCATGCTAAGACAGAATGATACGAAAATGTACTAGTGTGAGGAATGATCCCAGACCCTCGGCCCTTCCCATTCCACACACCAACGAAAACAATCACATGCCTAACAGTCACATCCTAGCATAACGAGTATGCATGAACAATAATAATAACTGAAAGTAAAGGATGACATGCGAGTATGCACAAACATCAGTCCATAGAATCATAGTTATTAACAACGTTTTACTGTTATTAATTATTAGGGTGTCTGATTCCCTTACCTGACGCTTGATTGATAGCTTGCTCCGTGTCACAAGGTCCAAACTTGCTATCACAAGGTCCTACACGATGTTAGGGTTGAGTTAGAATAGTTTTTCTTAAGGTTTACGTTGGTCGAAAAACCAACTGGGTCAAAAACACTCCCACAGAGCATACCGGTCACAGTACCGGTCGCGGCACTGTGGGGAAAGGTGCGACCGGAATGGTCGACCGGTCCCCACAGACCAGCCTCCGGGAGATACCGGTCGCAGGTACCGGTAGCATAGGGTGCGACCAGTATGGTCGACTGATATGTCTCTGGAAGACCATACATCCGGTTCTCGCCTTCCGTCGGTCACCCCCTATTGATCCTAGGGTTTTTCCTACACATTCTAGGTCTGAGCACTAAGTTAGAGTTGTTTTCAACTCCATCCAAGTCCTAGTTTCGATGATTTTCAACCTAGAACTTGAATCTAGGGTTTACCGACTAGATTAGGATTTGACAGCAAAATATGGTCTAGATCAATACCTCGCTTTGCATAATATTGATCCAAACATGACTAACCATCCTAGAATGATTAAAGTAGAGGAAGGTTTAAGCACTTACCGTGGGTTCGTGGTAATGTGTTCTTCGTCCAATGGCAATGGCGGCTCTTCCCTCTCCTTCCTAGCTTCTTCTCCTTCTTCAACCTCTTTCTCCTCTCTAGGGTTTGTGAGGATCAATGAGAGAGATTTTAGGAGGTTTAAGGGTCCTTATATAGGCTAGGGTTAGGTTTAGGAAGCCTCCTAACATTAGAAAAGTCCTTCGGTTCAAAATTTGGAAAGTGGGACCTAGCAGAGATCCTTTTTCGGATCTAAGCTGCGCAGGCCATACCGGTCGACCGTCGACTGGTACCAAGACCAGTACATCGACCGGTATGAAGTATTTCATACTTAATTTGGTCCGATTTCATACTTGTTTGTCATTCGCTCGTTCCGTCTGGTCTGGTGATGATTGGAAGACCTGTTACAACATGAATTAAAGGTTTAGATCGGGTTCATGGAGTGCGGGTCTTACAAGTTATAGTAGTATTTGCGAAACAGAGATCAAAAGCTGAATTTTACCTTTAAAAAAATAGTCCGATTAAAAGCTTTAGACAGGCGAAAAAAAGAAGAAGTGAATATCAAAGATAACACAATAGGTCCCCAATTCTCACGGACAAGATGGTAACAAGGAATCACGAGGAAAAAAGAGAATGTGATTTCAAGATGGGAACGTACGATCTCCTCACGATTCACGAAAGAAAAAATTAATCAAAATTAAAGCTTATTTCCCACAAGATCTAATAATCAAAAAACCCCGTGTGAATTCAAGACCTTGAAGCCCTAGAAATTGAAGATCGAAATATTTTACAAAATTAAAGCCGATCGAAGGACAAAACTAAGCAAAAAGAGGGGGGAAATTGAGAGAGAACGCATGATCTAACGCCAAAGGAGATAGATCGGTAGTGAAAGTTAATGACACCTTCATCTTCTTCGTCTTCTTCGTATTCTTCGCTAATTTGTTTTGAGTCACACTAAAAACTCAGATCTGTTTTGCATTACCCTAAAAACCCAGGGAAGCGAAGTGTTGAAGGCGTGACTAAGGAGAATCGAAATTTTGGTATCAACCTAGAAATTGCCAGTAATATTTAGGGTTTGTAGAAAACAGGGGAGCAAGCCTTGGGGCATTAGGGAAATTAGCAGGTTGGCGATCTGAGGCGAAGGTGGTTGGCGATCAGAATGCCCTGGTCCCCACACGGAGGTGTTGGATGAGGATTGATCAGATTCAGACATCCAGTGATTCGGAGCTTGCAGATAGGGTTTTGGATATGCTTTCCCCATCTGGTGTTTTGATTTCATCGATCTTTGCTGTAGACCGGCATTCACTGGTGAAATATGCGTTTCCAGTAGACAGATTGCTGGAATAGGCTAGGTTTATGCTCCAAAATATGAGAGATTGTCATATCTTGTCGGATTTATGTTTGTTCTTCAATGGGAGGATTAAGGATGACTCGTTTAAGGGTTCTTACCATGTTCAGTTGAATGTGTTTGAATACTATATGTTTTTGTTTGCTTATTATCCTGTGTGTAGGGACAGAAGCGACGGTGGGGTAAAAGGAGGTGGTGAGGGAGACGGCGACGGCGGGGTCGCAGTTGGTGATTCTGGTGGTGGTGGCCTGGTCGGTGGTTGCAGTGATAGTGTCACAAAAGGAAAAAAGAGAGTGAAAATGAAAGGGTTCAATAGAAGGTCAAACTAGTACTTCTACCTAATTTTAAAAATTTCAATTTATAATATGAAGGGTAAAAATGTCTATCAACATTTTAAGTGATTTTCGTCAGTTAAGTGGGTGCGGTTGATGATTATCCAAACCTGTGGGTGGTAGATGATGTTAGCAATACTTGTTGGGGTCTATGTGAAATTTTTCCTATTCAAATTACTTCACCTCTAAGCTTACTCTGATAAGAAAGGTTATCGCATGTAAACCCTACCAACGACAGGCAGTCACGGAAGGGCTCTCATCAGCTTGGAATACAAGTTATGGAGTTCAAGTCTCTCCTTTTCATATAGACATGTTTGTCTTTATATTTCAGCATGAGTTCGATGTCGTGAATGTCCTTCGGGATTCACCATGGGCTGTTCGTGGCAACTTATTATTATTAGAGAGATGGAATAACAACCATCAATGGAAATTTTCTGTTTTCGATATATGGGATACCATTTGAGTTACTCTTTGAAAGCCTTGTTCATCATTTTGTTTCGAAGGTAGGCATTCCTTCTATTATTATGATGGTAGATGGTTTCAGTGGTGGTAAACCAGTCCATTTTGTTAGAGCAAGAATCTCCTTAAGCATCCATAGGAGGAGCAGTTTTAATATTAAGAGATCTCATGAAGACCAAAAAATTAGTGAGAAGTACAAAAGATTGCCTCTATTCTATTACCATTGTGGCATGATTGGGCACAACCATGTTCATTGCATCAAATTCTTTGAGGATAGTAAAAATCATAGGAATGAACCCGGATGTTCTTCGATCAATGCATGTCATATGGCCCCAAAGAATCAATATGACTCTGATATGAAAGGTTTCACTCCAAGGTCCCGTATACTGGAGAAAGCTAGAATCCTGTTTTCAACGGAGCAAGGTTCACCGGAGTTCCATCCTTTGCCGGATTTGGGCTAGTCGACTAAGCCTACGAATATGGGAACTAAAAGGTCGAGATTAGCAGGCCATAATGATAATATTCAATATGATGCTTTGAGTTCCAATATTCACCTTTCGGCGCGGCAGACAAGTGGCAAAGGGAGATTAGAGGAAGTGATGCGCATGGGAGGATCCTTTCATAATGACGGTTTTACAACTCTGACTCTTTTTAATAAGGAGGATATGGTTACGAACTCTAAGATGCAAGCAACTAAGGATACTCAATTGGCTAAAATCACTCGTCAACAGCACCTACCCTTGCTCCTCCACTGGCATGGACCCTACAAGATATGATGAAAGCATTTACAGCTTTTATAGGATTCATGCAACAACAAGCTGCAGGAGGTGGGATACCTGACAACCTGCTCAGCAAGACCAGATGGGAGTGATGGAGAAAGTGTTAAAAAGATTTCACAAGCAAAAACCTCAGACTTTTTGAGGTGCCGTAGATGAACCTTTACAAGCTATAGAGTGACTCAGGAACATGGAGATAATATTCGAGGTTATGGAGTGTACAAAAGCTTAGAAAGTTACTTGTGCCAGCCACGTCCTCCTTGGTGAAGCTGATGTCTAATAAAAGACATCGAGGAAAGTATTAGAGGCTGATCGGTGTACTCCTACTTGGGCAGAGTTTGTGGGAATGTTCGAACATAAATATTACCCTAACAATTTTAAACAAATGAAGCAAACAGAATTTCTTCACCTCAACCAAGGTTCGCTCACATTATAGGAGTACGTAAAGAAGTTTGATGAATTATCTCAGTTTGCTCCACTTTTGGTAGCAACAGATGAACAGAAGGCTCTCCAGTTTGAAGATGGGTTAAGAGAAGACATAAAGTGTCACACCTCATTCCCGACGTATCGGTACTATGGAATGGACGAGATCTCCACATCCTAATTTAGGGCATTGGAAATCCCCTTTCAAGATTACGGAATATGAACATCAACTAGTAAAAATAACGTCACATAAGAATTAGTAATAAATCACACTACCAGATTTATAAATGATTTCTACCAGAGTACAACGGAAGTTTTTCAAATAATTAAATATTTATTCATTGAAATATTTAAATGATAATAATAATAATAAATCCCCAAACCATGGTAAATAGGTAAATAAATAATTAAATCCTTACAAAGGTAAATTATTCAAATGGGCAACACGCCCCCAAATTCAAATAAAACCAACTGAATCAAATAAGTTTATCAATTGTTTAAAGTGTTTATTCGTAGACACAGTCGTCACACTAGTATGTCTCATCATGAACGTTGTCATCACTAACGTCCATAGTGTCGCAATCCATCTTACCTGCTTCTAAAAGAATTTGTGTACACGAGGGTAAGCTCAACCACCGAGCTTAGTAAGGAAATCAAACGTACACAAACAAGATGCATGAATTAACAACTACGATCTGGTATATAACTATAAGTGCCAGCTCAGGACAATCCATACATAGAGTTTTCGACTACACGGGTCACTCCCAAAAAACAAATATTGTCCTACACATGGAGCACAGCAACATCCCCCAAATATGGGTCCGTCATTGTAGTACAAGTTAGTTTTATGCCGGCTGCCTGCACATAACTCATCCCAAGTCCACAGTATGTCGGGCACTTGAGGAAATGATTATCCCACTAGTTGACTAGCCAGTCCATCCACACTACATTGGGTATGGGGAGCATCGCAGCTATGTTCATATCATCTTTTATTGAACCCATGCCACTACATAACCCCCAAATGGCTATGGGTATAGTTACTAGGATGATTTTCAGTTCAACTAACAAAGTTTTTCTATTAGTCAAACTACTGGACCATAACGTCGCTAAGCTTTCGACCCCGTCTAGTCCCCACTTAGAACATTGTGATTTGGCCAGGTTACACATGGTCAATGCAAAGCAGCGTTGGTAAGAAATGATGCAATCATCTCATTCCACCCACCTTCCTTCTTACCAATTTAACCAGACATCAAGATACACCCAGACCAGCTCTACCTTTCATGGAGAGGTCACGAGGAGTCCCATTCCCCCCCAATTTCTAAACCACTACTGGTTTCACTGATCACATATAAGATAATGCATATGCATGAACAAACAATATAGTTTATTGGATGGCATGTTATCAAACACAAGGCATATTATCACTCGTATTATATCATTCAACAAGATAAATAGAATCTAATTTACCAAGCAAAGGTTTAATTCCCTTACCTGAGATAGCAGTAGCAAAATAGAGAATATGGATTCTAGAATGGTTTCTCCTAGAGTTCTGTTGTACCTTAGATAGCAATAATAACGATAACATTTGTTTATTAGTGTATTGTTTGTCTCTAGCATAGCCTAATAACTTATTCAAATTTTTCAGAGGTCTGTTTACTATTATTAAACACTTTATACTTGCTGCCTAGAGTTCCAAATGCATAAACATCCTAAAAGCATATAAGGCATAAGCATTTGTTTTTAAATCGAAACTATGGAGCATACCTCTGTAGACATATGATTCCAGGTATATGAACACATAGGCAGGTTCATAAAATTCTCAAGAACATGATATCCAAAAAGGTCTTCATTGGAGGTCATTTCACCTTGTGGCACGTAACCGACCGTACAGTCACTAGCCATGGGAGTGCAGCACATAATCGATCGCACGTCAAAATGTTGCCAGAACCTGTTGATTTTTACACGATATTTTTCTTAAATTTTTATAAATCTAATCTGTGAGTTTGGGTTCAAAAATCCCATTCTAACTCATGTTAATGGTTTCAATTCCATTATACACCTTATCGATATTGCTAGATCTAATTTCTATTCTCTAGATCCTTTTCTAGCAATAGCAGGGATGTTTTCCTTGGATTTGGATCCATGATAATCCATTTAGATTTATCATTCGGGTTTGGAAGACTTGGATCTGATCAATAATCCATTAAAATTCCATCTTTCAATATTTTAAGAATCCCAGTTCATCTCTGATTCAGATCCATGCTCTGGTTGGATCCTTGAAAGAGTCTCAATACTTGTTACAGGAGATATTAGTCTGAGAAAACATGATCAGAAATCCTTTGGGTTCCTACAGATTTTATTTAACTCCAATAGAAACAAAGAGATGGGGAAAATCGATACCAGTTATGGATCTCTGGTGTCGGTGCCTTCTAGTAGTAGTTTCCTTTGGTTGCAGAGGCTTCTTCCTCTTTCTCCCTTCTCTTTTCTTCTCCAGACGTGGCAGAGCTCCTCTCTCACTTTTCTCTTTGGTTTTGCAGAGAATGAAAATGAGAAGGATAAAGTATGGTCAAATCCTCTACTCCATTCACGTTGGAGTGGTTTGGGGGCTCCAATCTTGGTAGATTGGATGATTCTCTCCTCTCTACCCAATTTGAAATGGAGAATGCACCTGGACATTTCTCTCAATAGGTCCAAACTGAAACCAGGCTGACCAGAAGTCCAAAAAAGTTGGTTCTCTAAACCAATCCTGCTACAGGAGGTGTGGCACTAGGGTATAGCACGTGACCGACCACACCTAGGTGCGATGTGCCGAACCCCTAGTTTAAGTCTTGATTATTCTAGTTAATGCTAGGTTCAGCTAGATTACCTTTGTTGTGTTTTCAGTGGTCTGGTCCACCTTGGTTTGATTCGTTCGTCGTGGTAAGACCTGTTGAAAAGTCAAAATTCCAAATTATGACCGAAATTTGGGTGTGGGCCTTATATAAAGGGTAGTGTTTCTATGCTTCAACTATCTACTTATGCTGGAGTTTTGCAAAAGACTATGATATTAGATGCTTGCAGTAGCAGCGGATCACGATTAGAAGATAAAACCCTTGGGAAGAGAATTATGGACCGTAGAGATTTTAAACAACCTCAGAAGTTCTAGAGGGGTCTTAGAGAGAGGTCGCCACTTCCTGTTTGCCCTACTTGTGGTAAGTTGCACCGAGGTGTTTGTAGAGCGGGTTTGGGTGTGTGCTTTAGATGTGGCAAGGAGGGCCACATGGTTCGAGAGTGTCCGATGCCAGATCCAAGAGGTACTCAAGGAGCAGGGCAGCCGGTAGCATCTGGTCAGCCATCAAAACAAGAGCCCTACCCTCAGCAGTCTTACCCTCTTCAACAAGGTCAGTAAAGACCACCTTTACGTCCAAGTTGTCTAGTAGCTCGTGGTGGCTGGAGTCAGAGGGGACAGGATCAAGTATATACTATGACTGTCAGAGAGGCTGAGGATTCAGCTACTGTGGTGACGGGTATAATTACATTTTAAGGAATGTTTACTTCAAAACTTGCAGAGTTTTAAAAAAAAAAATTATATTATGATTTGATGTTTGGTGTTTGTTTAACTTAACTAATACACATATTAGCTAGGCTGAATTATGGTGACTTGTTTCAGGCACTGTGTCGATTTTAGGTCTGTCAACTCGTATTCTTTTTAACTCCGGAGCAACACATTCTTTTATATTAGAATCATTGGCTCCAATGGTGGTGATTGGTGGATATTCCCGGTGGCGGTGTGTGGTGTTTTTTTTGGTGTTTGGTGGTGGTTTGGTTGAGTGCAGCTTAGTAGTAGCTTTATGGTACGGTGGGGAAAGTCATTGGTGGCGGGGGGGGGTGGTGGTTGGTGGTGCGGGGGGGGGGGGGGGGGGAGGGGGGGGGGGATTTACCAAATTCAAAAAAGCCAACAAAATCGTTAGAAATTGTAAAGTACTAATTGAGGGGCGAATATTATTAGTAGATTTGATTGTTTTAAAGATAAAAGATTTTGATATAATATTTGGTTTGGATTAGTTGTTTATATTTACCCCTAATTTATAGGGTAGACCGTAGTCATTAAAATCATGCATTGAACTTATGCATCCTTTCCATCCATTTTAATGCATCTTAGTGATTTCTTGTCTATTTATCTATGCATCTAACTCTTTCATTCTGTTTCGCTTTTTAGACATCGTGCCTCCTAGGAGAGAAGCGGAGCTAGCAGCCCAGGGTTATGTCGCTGATTGGTTCATTTCCTACCATGCCAGCAAATGCTTGGACAGGTTTGGTCAAAGCCCAGTGATAGCTGGTTGTAGCGTACATTTTGAGGAGTTGGCCAAATTTGGCCTTCAGGATGCATTTGATCACTTTGGCTAGACAATAGCCATGCGTATCCAGGATGAAACCTATCCAAACTTGGTGCACCACTTCTTCTACAACATCGGCCAACGGGTAGACGAGGTGACTGGTGAGTTGATAGTGACTAGCAGGGTTAAAGGGGTTGTTATTATCCTGATAGTTGTCACTTTAGCAACCATATTGGATGTCTCACTAGAGGGGGAGTAGATTTACGGAGCCCCTAGGGAGTCTCAAGGCATGATAGAGGAGGTTTACATGCGGATAAGAAAGGCACTCACCTGACCCAAGATGATAGGGTTTGAGTTTTGAGGAGAGGGAGTCTTCCTTCAAGCCCACTCCCAGACTGCTTAGTCGGATCATCTAGCACGATATCATTCCCCGATTTGGTCACAGGGAGAAGTTGAACCAGTTTTGTTTATCCTTGATGGACCGACTGGTGTAGAGGAGACTCGTGTGCCTCTCCCATACCTGATTCTACACACCATCCTACACTCCTTCTGACATTTTCCTTATAGAAGCCACCTACCATATGGACGTCTCCTAAATCACATCTTTGTGCACTTCGGAGTGAGCCTGGTGGGAGAGGTTGTAGAGAATGGAAAGGACTCATCCGTGCATCACTGGGACACCATCGTATGGATGCATCTTGTTAATATAGTCATGGAGGATCCCATTCTTGAGGCATGTTCCAAACCACCCAGAGCAGTACAACCTTCTTGGAGAGCATTAGCAGCAGCAGCAGCAGCAACAATAGCTACTAGAGTGAGTACTAGGACTGGTGAGGGCACCAGCCATGGTATCAAGATAGTGACCATAGCACAACAGTCATTATCCAGTGATGAGGAGGAGTATGATGATAATGATGACGATAGCAAGGAGGGCGAGGGAGATAGTGATGGCAGCAATGGTGATGACCACATGGAGGTGAACATAGCTGCCCATACTAGAGATGCACCTCCAGCTACCAGTACTAGAGTGGCACCTTCAGCTACTCGTACCAGAGAGACAACACCTACCGCCAGCACTTTGAGGCCACCCGTTGCTACACCATCACTAACACCTAGAGTCGACTTGGGCCAGATGCTAGAGGTACTTTGGCACATGCATTAGTAGCTAGATACGATTTCTGATGCCCAGACTATACTGGAGAGACACATGGAGCTCCGTTTGGGAGAGGTGGAGACTTGATTGAGCACCATTGAGATGGATATGAGGGATGCTAGGGTCAGGTTAGGCGAGGTGGAAACTCTGACTAGCATTACGGATACCCACATAGGCTATATCCATGATGCGATGGTCATTGTCAGCCACTTGCATCACTATGTATGGTGTAGACCCGTTGTTACACCAACTTCTTCGAGTTTCCCACCATAACACCTTAGCAGCATGTGCCCTCATCCTCTATCCCACATGATGCATTTGTAGCACCCCTGGTTCCAAGCACCACATAGCCATCTTCTCCACACGATGTACCTGTAGAACCCACGATTCAGGGTGATTCTTCACCTATGCTTCCTGATTACGTGCCTTTTTCTTTAGCACCTACTACTAGATTTGAGCCCCCTGTCTCGCTGAGTGCTCCTCAACAGACAAAGAACTGATCCAACACTTTACTTTTGCTAGTTTCTTTTGATATCTCATGTACATAGGGTAACTGTTCGTATTATGGACTATGACCTACTTTTTGATTTATGTACATCATGTCTACTTTATCTTATACATGTATATTTTTCTTTGACAACATATTTACCTTCGATTTGATTAGGAGTTGTATCTTGAGATAATGGTCCGGATTATGAACCATATCGCAACTTTTGTACTTAAATCAAATACGCATATATGTACTTGTTTTTGCTTGTTCGTAGTTCATATTGTGTGTTATGCTCTTTCTTTAGTTCTTGTAATGAAATGTAACTTAACTTACTGTTCTCCTTACTACTTGTTGGTTTATAAATTGTCACACCCCAATTCTGAATCAACCAGAATGGTGTGATGAACCGTCAATAAACCAACGGTTCAACCAGGATCTCGTATAGGCTATGCCCAACCATGTTAAACCAAACACATTCTACATTAATCAGAGAGTAATAAAGTAAATAGCGAAAGTCTTATAGATAATGAACTGAGGTGTAGTCATGATAAATAATTAATATTCCATTTATCTCCAAGTAACCAAAACATAATTTAATACATATTACAAATATCCAAATACGAAAGTTAAACACTAAGCGCATCCACAATTGAAACGCTCGCTTAACGACTCATAATAGTCCTTCACAGTTTTCTCATCCATAGCCGCCACCTATTCATATGTTGGCGTGTCGACATAATCTACAATCGTAATACCTGCAACATCAGAAACTAAAAAGAATTGCATGCGCGAGGGTCAACTCTCCAACTTGAGCTCAGTGAGTAAACAAAACAATGCAACAAACATATGCATGCATTCAATTCATATCTTTGGTCTAGTTCATAAGTTTGTAATGTGCAATAGAAAGGATAGGTGGCCGCCGCACCTCTATACACGAGTGTGTGAAGCCGCCCAATGGATCAAACACCATTGTCGTCCCACATGCACCCACCATGGAATAGAGATAGAGCTAATGTGCTAGGACCACACCGCATGACACTTCCCCCTGATGCCCTACCCATACCAACACGTAAGCCCCTATTGGCGAGGGCTTGCAAACTAGGCTCGCAACTAACCAATCCTAATGTCAAACAGTGTATCCAAGGCCTCACCTCAGCATCCCTCAATACGTCCATAGAGATAGAACTAAGGTCCCCTGACAGAGTCAGAGACTACACGGTCCGAGACCACCTCCCCTGATGCCCTACGACGTAATAGTTCTGCTAAGGTAATGGCGATACGACGATGTTAGTGGACAAGACTTGAGTAGAGATAGAGCTAGAGTCTGGTGGCCAGGATGAACCACAGTGTCACGTCCTCCCCCTCATGCTCCACTCGCATAAAGCACACTAACCACACACAAACATCCACATGCCTATTCCTAGCATCATCATCAACATCATGTTATAAATAAACTGAATTAAATATGCATGAACAGTAATAACAGGAATATTGGATGACATATGAAATGCACAATACACACATACAAGCATGGAATCATTCATGGCATTGGACTCAATAAATGGAAACAGTTTATTATTAGCCAATTAATTTAGGTCTTGTTCCCTCACCTTTGGTTGATAGTAGATCCTCGTTCAAGCTTTGTAATTCACTCTTAGATCACTTGAAAACCTAATAAGTTGATAGATTTTTAATTAGAATTAATTCCCATGTGTTTAGACTAACAAAAATTGAGGGGTCACAGGTGGGGCAGCACCTAGGGTCTCAGTTTCTGCGACCACAGGGCATGGGGTTGCAGGGTAGGGTCGGACATACTCTGACCACACGTGCAACCACACCCTCCCTGGAAACTTCCCGAGGGCATGTGGTCGGACATGTGTGTCTTGTGGGTCGAACATCATGCGACCTCACGTGCGACCACACGTGTTATGGTCGACCTTTCACTCTTAATTCCATTTCTTTATGTTTGAATCCTTTGGCTTATCATCATGGTCCTTCCTATGATTGTTCTATGGCTCAAACTATTATTTTATACACCATCCATTGTTTACATAATTTTCTCCATGGATTCTCTTGGAATTTGTCCATGGATGGATGATTTAGGTTTCTCCTAAATTCTATCTTCTTCATGAACTATTCTAGGCTCTCAATTTAACATGGGGAATATGTTCATACCTTAAGCTTGCTGAAGATTCAGAGTTTTCTCTGAATTTTCCTCCTCCTTAGTCTTCCTTTTTAATTCTCCTTATCTTTCTTCTCTTCTCTTTCTCTCACTTTCAATTAGAGTTCTGAAAGGGTGAAAGAGGCTAAGGGACGTCCTATTTATAGAGAAAAACCCTCCATAATATGCCCTAATGAATTTAGGAAAGAACCCCCTTCGGATTAGGAAGGTTTCGTAATTTCGGTTCTGTTTGGGTTCCGTGGGGTCGGAGGTGGGGTCGCAGAATCCGTCGACCCTACCTTTTGAAATGTCCGACCACACGACCAAAATTCATGTGGTTGGACTCTTTTGAGGTGGGGTCGGTCACACCTGTTTAGGTATGGGACCACACACTCATATTTAACTGTTTTTGAGTTAAATTTCATACTTGGTCTTATGGTTTCTTCACGCACTTGGTCCACTTGGCTCGACCATGATAGGTAGACTGGTCACGACATGAGAATGTAAGGTTAGACCAGGTTCGTGGCGTGCGGGTCTTACAACTCCACCACCCTTAAAAGAAATTTCGTCCTCGAAATTTGAACGTATGGATCTTACATAAATGCTTTTAATTAACCTAGGCATCTGTTTCGACACGTAAAAACATAAGTGCAAGGAAATTATATAGGTAGAGTTAGAGTGGTTGTGCTCTAATACCAGTGTTGTCACAGTAAATTCTGGGAAATGAACGTGATATCCAAGTCATCTAAGAGACAACTCGAATCTTTTAGCGATTGACAACCAAAATAATCTACCAGTAAACCCCATAGTCTACACACATAATATCCATTATAATCAATATTAGATAATAATAATAATTTGTAGCGAAATATCAGAATTACAGTAGATATCATAATAAAAAACAAGATGCCAACTAATGATACTTTGATATCATAAATTCGTTATTCATCATAGTTGTTTCACAATATCATTACTATTACATAATTCTCATTTTCATAGCTAGAATAAATTCGAATATGTTCTTGTGGATAGACCAAACCATCATCTATCCATAGATAGCAAAATCAACAAAATCAAGGAGCTGACTCAGGTCCCATAGATGTAATCCCCATAGGTATAGCCCTTAACATGGTCTCTTAGAGGAACCCCACCAAGAGAAGTGCCCTCATCATCAATAGGATTCATAGCTACGTCAACCGAGAAGGTACTTGAAAATAAAGCAAAAGAGATTAGATATCAAGTGGTTAGCTCACATCCTAGCTCAGCAAGAAATTAGGTATCTGTTGCAATCCTATGCAATAATTTATGAATGCAGTACTGAAGTAAATAAATAAGCAATTGTGAGTGTCATACAAGTGTGTATGCAAATCATGATTGGCCTGTACCCTAGCGAGGATCTTATCCCGTATCCCACCACCTGAGTATATACCCGTACCCCACCGCCTGAGTATCCTGTACCCCACCACCTGGGTTAAATTCCCTTTACTAAAGCACAAGTCATTTGGCCAAGTTGATGCATGATGCATGAGCATGTTATTAATAGTGTTATAGCCAACAGAGATCTCCGTTCCACTCCCATGGACTGAGTGTGTCCCTCCTAAGGTGTAACCGGACATATGGCCATGTATCGTGGCCCCATACGTTACATGATCATATACCCCACACATAAACACATCCATATCCTATCAATCCATTAATTAATATAGCATGCACATAGTAAATAAAACTATACTCCAGTAGGAGTCCCCGTTCTACTCCCATGGACTGACCGTGTCCCCATTAGAGTATAGAGTGCCAACATGGCATGTATATCATACTCCCATACTCTAGATGCCCATCATACATGGTCTCAACCAGACTGCACCCAGCAGAGAACCCCAATTCCCCACTCCCATGGTTCGTTATGCCTCCAGTAAAGTACAACCACTCCCAATGTGATTCATGAGGTCACTCGTTACATGAACCACCAAACATGGGTGGCATCCCAACAAAGAACCTCGGATCCCCACTCCCTTAGATCATCGTGTCTCTACTAGAACACTGCCATACCAACATGATATACATGCCTATACTGTAATACGTTACATACACCATCATACATGGTTATGCACACAACAACATCAATAACTATCCCCTTGCAAAGACCCCGAATCCCCAAGCAATAATAAATATACAACAAGCACATGCTCAAACTCTACGTGACCCGACCCCTCACTTGTAGACACCAGAGGTGCTGTTGAACCTTGAAGCTGGTAGAAGGCTCCATTCATTACCCGTGGTGTTTTACCTAATTTAATTAATTCAGCTTTATCAGGTTGGTGTACATCTTTTAAACCAGCATAAACAAATCCTAGAGTCCATGCATGGGTCCCAAGGAAGGTTAGAAATCGAAAGGATATTCTTCATAATCATTTATAGGCTTATAAGGCAATACAGACTGAACCGACAGATAGAACCGGTTGTGCATTCCATCAGTACGTGATGTTGGTTAACACATAGCCATTTCTTATGTATACTGAACTGGAAGATAGATTGGATGATTGATTATCCGATTGGTCATCCACTTTATATACTGTTTATAGTATTGAGGATTCTAGTAGGTTATTTGGATGATAAGCCGGGTGATTGACAATCCGACAGTGGCTCCACTTGTATTTAAGCCTGTGCGGAGGCACGGCCAAAAGGTGCCATGCACATAATTGGTGTAACACACCCGGTGGTTCATTCTTCCGATCATGTGATACCGGTTTGGTGACACTGGATATTCCATGGTCTGACATACTAAGATATTTACCTTGGTGGTAGATTAGTCGTGAGTCAACCGGTATTAGGGCCACTACTAGTCTACCGGCTTGTGCTTTTGATTCTAGCTCAGAAGTTAAGCACGAACCAGAGAAGGTTTCTTTCTTTGGGGAAGGTTTCCTATCATGGTTTCCTACACTCTAAATGATAGGAAATATAAATCTACCCTTATTGAGTACAGTGGGAGCCATTTAGTCTCCAATAACACCTCTATTCATGGATAGGGTTAAAATCTAAGCTTCTAGGTTAAAGTTTGGTCTCCATTCATGGAGGCCATCAATGGTGGAGTTCCACCATGGTCACAAGCCTACATCCCTACAGGAATGGAAGAGGAAGGAAGGATGAGGAACTCATACCTTTAAAAGGAAACTAGTGCTTGAGTTTCAAGTCTCAAGTTCCAAGGTCTCACTCTCCCATGGTTTTGAAAGATCTGTACTTTCAAATTTTGAGGATGAAATTTCTTTTAAGGGTGGTGGAATTGTAAAACCCGCACGCCACGAACCCGGTCTAACCTTACATTTTCTGTCGTGACCCGTCTACATATCATGGTCGAGCCAAGTGGACCAAGTGGGTGAAGAAACCCAAGACCCAATATGAAATTTACTCAAAAACAGTCAAAATGAGGATAGGGTCGCATGCCTAAACAGGCAGGTCCGACCCCCCCATCGACCCCCACCATCGACCCGTGACCAGGGGTCGCAGGGGTCTCGAAATGTCCTACCCCCCCCATCGACCCCCGGTAATCAACAAAAACAGCACGAACAAAAAATTAGGAAACTTTCCTAATTTCAATTGGAACCTTTCCTAAACTCAATGGGACTTATTTTGGGAGGTTTTACTCTATAAATAGGACATCCCTAAGCCTCTTTCACTCCTTTTACAACCCTAATTGGATTGAGAGAAAGAGAAGAGAAGGAAGAGAAGGAGAAGAGAAGGAAAGTGGAGAAGAAGACCAAAGAGAAGGGATTCAGAGAAAGAAGCATACATCTCAGGTATGGATACTATTTCCATGAATTTCTTAAGACCTTAGAGTAGATCATGAAGAGGGTATGATCTAGGAGAAACCCAAATCATCCATCTATGGTTAGGTTTCATTGGAAACCATGGAAGAGATCATTGAAACCACGTAGGTGAATAAAGAATAGTTTTAAACCATAGAAAATGTATGGAATGGACTATAAAAGGAAGCCATAGGACCCAAACATGAAAGAATGGACGAAATTTGATATTTTTGACTCAAACCATGGGGGGTCGCACCTAGGGTCGATGGAACATCCGACCCTATCATCGACCCCCAGCATTCGGGAAGTCCAGGAAAGGGGGGTCGCACCCAGGGTCGATGGAACATCCGACCCTAGGCATCTACCCTACCCCTGGGGGTCGCAGAAAACTGCTACCCGTCCTGCTACCCCCAGTTAAAAACAAACTAAAAATTATCAGAATGACTTCTAACTAAAATCTATCGACTTGTTAGGTTTTCCTATTGATATAAAAGTGATTCTTAAAGCTTGAAAAATGATCTACAATCAAGCAAAGGTGAGGGAAAAAGACCTAAACTAATTGGTTAATAATAAACTATTTTATTCTGTTGTTCCATTTTTTTCCCTTTGCTTTTCCTTTTTTTTTTTTTTGTTTTTTCTTCTCATACTCCATAATTTCTTTTTTTCTTTTTTTTATTCTTTTTTATATATATTTTTTATTATTATGTGGTGTTTTTTTTTTTTGATAGGGAGGGTGTTGTTGTGTTGGTGGGGGGTTTTTTTGCAGGAGAACACGGGGGAGGAGATGTCATAGGCGGGGCCTCAGCACTCTAGTTCTATCTCTAACTCAAGTCTTGTCCACTGACATCGTCGTATCGCCATTATCTTAGCAGAACTATTACGTCGTAGGGTATGAGGGGAGGTGGTCTCGGACCGTGTAGTTTCTAGCTCTGCCGGGGGGCCTTAGCCCTATCTCTATGGATGTATTGAGGGATGCTGGGGTGAGGCCTTGGATACACTGATTGGCATTAGGATTGGTTAGTTGCGAGCCCAGTTTGTGAGCCTTCGCCAACAGGGGCTTACGTGTTGGTATGGGTAATGGGTACAATAATAAACGTGACCTTTGTGTGTACATTATCCATGGTGGGTGGATATGGGACGACAATAAATGTTATTTTTGGGCGGCTCCATACACTCGTGTATAGAGGTGAGGCGTTAATGAACGTGACCTTTGGCCACCTATCCTTTCTATAGCACATTGCAAACTTATATATGAAACCAAAGATATGAATTGAATGCATGCATATGTTGCATTGTTTTATTTTCTCACTGAGCTCAAGTTGGAGAGTTGACCCTCGCGCGCGTAATTCTTTTAGTTTCTGATGTTGCAGGTACTATGATTGAAGATTATGTCTACACGCCAACATATGAACAGGTGGAGGCTATGAATGAGCAAGCTGTGGAGGACTATTGTGATTCGTTAAACGAGCGTTTCAACTGTGGATACGCTTAGCGTTTAATTTTCGTATTTGGATATTGTAATATGTATTAAGTTATGTTTTGGTTAACTTGTAAATAAATGGAATATAAATTATTTATCATGATTAGACCTCAGTTCATTATCTGTAAAACTTTCGCTATTTACTTTATTACATCTGATTAATGTGGAATGTGTTTTGGGTTATCATATGTGGGATAGCCTATTCGAGATCCTGGTTGAACCGTTGGTTTATTGACGATTCATCACACCATTCTGGTTGGGTGCAGAACTGGGGTGTGACAACTTGGTATCAGAGCTCTCTCAGGCCTTCCCGTGAAACCTGAATACTTCCACCAGAGTCCATGAACTGAGTTAGGATAAATTAAAAGCTTTAATATAAACACACCATAAACACCTGTGTTGGTTGAGACAGAACTTAAACAAGACAATAATGTACATATAAAAGGTGAAACCATATATATACACTCAAACAGAGAGAGAAAATCAAAATTTATCCTGATAAACAAATAATATTGGGTACTATCCATAAGTTGGGTAGTTATCTATGTATACAAGGGATATAGTACTGTAGCAAGAAGGAAGCATCTGCACAGCAGAAAATTAGAATACCGAGTTGGTACTCACAAGATGTGAAACTCGATGTAGGACAGAGAAAGAAGAAAAATGGATAGTAACGCCTAAATCCCTGTAGAGGTAAAGGGAAAGATCTCAGGCTGAATCCAATAGAGATAGGAGAATAATGACCACACATTAAAAATGAGAGTAACTATAAAAGAAGATAAAGCTATATTCCTGGGTAACGTGGAGACGAAGAGTGAGATCCACCACAAGCTGATCTATTACCCGCTGAGCATTAAGAAGATGTTGCAATTTGACCCCACCACTATCTGGGTCGAGAATGGATAATGAAAACTCATCTGAACAGATGCTAGATAATGATAATCAGATTAGAGTGAATCAAAGGAGGTGAACAACCAGACCACTCCAGCCAACCACCTGGACTATTAAGTACTTTGGTTATGGTTGTCATAAACTTGACCCAATAAAATACAAGAGCAACAACAGATGAGACCGACTATGAAAGTTGCTATGTAAATCACTACCCAAGTTGCTGATGCTACATCAATACCTCCGGGTCAAACCAAGTATGGTACCAATTGGTAGCATCACTGTACCCCAACACCTGTTAGCTGTAACACAGTGCCTACCATACAGCAAGTCCCAATAAAACACACCCCAGTGCAGAAGTTTGGTGCACAACAAGCAGTGTATCAAGGTGGTTACCCTTATCAGCCATCGATGTATGGGATAGCTGCATCATGACACAATGATCCGACCAAGGATTGAGGAATATTTTCTGAAGACGAAGCCTTAAACGTTTTCAGCAGAGGATCAAATCTAATTGTGGCCATATAACTGGATATGTTTATATAGGATGTGGTGCATTATTGATTTACTCTTATGATTATAGAGGATGCACATACCAGATTTTAAATTCTCGTGTCTTGACAGGATACCTTCTTGATTTAACTTGTCAATTGGAGTTATAGATATTGTTTCTTTAGTATTAGTCCTGATTATACCAAACTGAGCCACTCTCATGATCGACAACATAAACAGAGATATGAACTGAATGAACAGTTAAATGTTTAATCATGTTGAACGTACATCTTTTCGATTTTACCTGATTTACCGATGTACAAAAACTTTCTCCAGATTTAGTCTTATAGTGCCTTGACCAATGGCATTATATATACTCAATAGAACCTGTAACCATGAGGTTATGAGTTGTAAAACCTCTATTTCCATGTATTTGGACCACCGTGCGACTTAACGACCTTTTGATGCCAGTTGAATTACCACAGATTTACTCCTGATCTTTAAACCTAAGTTCACTAGATAAAGCAAGTGTTCGTCATTATACTAAATTGAAAGAAGGAAATGAATTGTTTTGGATAAACATTCTGATTCTTACATTTCTCGACATCCATTGATAAGATGTTTAGTGATAATGGAATTATTGGAAGAAAGATGATTGGATTCAGATTAAATGCTATGGCCAATGAACCTCAGATGAAGTAATGGAGGATCTATTTGGAGATTACTGAATTGATGGATATGAGCCATGTCTATAAAAGAGTGCATGAGCAAAAAAGTAAAAACTATCAAGAGTAACTAGGAAAGAGTAGATAACACTCAAGTAAAGTTAAAGATGGCTATATCGGTATGAATTTTGACAAGGCAGAAGATTCCTAAAGGCAAATCTAAGAGTGGATACAAGGATAAAGTAAAAAATCATGGCATTGATAGTATTCAGATTAGTATAAGTAATACTGAGTGACGCCCAATGTTAAAGGAAATGATTAAGCAAAGACCAAGACGGTTTGGCAGAATTAATGAAATTTTGAGCATATACCCTAACACTTAAACTTGGGATATGTAATGAGTAAATAGTCAGAAGATGCTTTTCGAGATATATAATAGAATGATAAAAGGAGGTGTAAGCTAATGAGCTTTTTGGGATATATGAGATTTCCAGCAATAGTCTTTGAAAAACTAAGAGAGGAAGGAACTACACGAGCTCTTAAGACCTTATACCAGATTTTGCTAGTTCAAGCCCTTTGGACTAGATGTTGTATGGGATGAGTGTTATAAACAATGTCCAAATCATATGGATGGACAGAATTTGGATGCAACCTGAGTCGACTTGAGATGGTAGACTTTGACGTCATCTTGGGAATAGACTGGTTGTTTCTACACTCTATAAAGTTGTTGTATGCATAGAAGAGATTATCATTCAAGAATAAAGACGACATATAATTTAGTATTATTGGAAGTATGTTGCCTAAGAAAAGAAAGCTGCTCTCTATGCTAAAGGCAAAGAGATGCTTTGAAGAGAAAGAAGTTGGATATATGGTATCTGGGGTATACGTTACCAAAGAAGCACTACAGATGGAAGATATTGATGTGATGCATAAATTCCTGATGTGTTTCCAAGAGGCTTACCTGGGTTACCATCTGATCATATGACCGAGTTCGTCATCGACTTGTTACCAAGGACGATACTTGTGTCAAAGGCACCTATAGAGTAGTTCCTATGTAGTTGAAGGGATTGAGACTCAACTACGGGAGTTATTAGACAAGGGTTCCAATCGACTAAGTATTGCATCACGGGGAGAGCCAATTCGTGAAGAAGAAGGATGATAGTGTTGTCTGCGTATAGATTACCGAGAATCGAACAAGCTCACAATCAAGAATCAAGATCTATTACCTCGGATCAATGACTTGTTTAAACAGTTGCAAAGAGCAAAGGGAATTTCTAAGATTGATCTTCGGTCAAGGTATCAACAGCTGAAGAATTTGGACAGCGATATCTCAAAGATACCTATAGAATCGAGATTGGACATTATGAGTTCTCGATTATGACGTTGGGATTAACCAATGCCCCTACATCTTTTATGGAGCTGATGAACTGGGTGTTTCATGACATGTTGGACACGTCGGTCATAGTTTTCATAGATGATATTTTGGTTTATTCCAAGAATGAAGCAACTCATACAACGGATCTTAGAACAGCTTCACAACAGCTGAGAAGTGAAAAACTTTATGCCAAGTCCAAGAAATAGGAGACTTGATTAAACAAAGTGATCTTCTTGGATCACGTAGCATCATATAAAGGGATTAAAGAGGACCCCTTTAAGATAAAAGTAATCATATGGTAAGAAACACCTGAAGAGTATTGTGAAGATCAAAAGTTCTTAGGTTTAGCTGATTATTATAGACGATTTTTGGAGGACCACTCTAAGATCGCAAAACCTCTTACCAAGCTAACCAGGAAGGGAGATGAGTTTAATTGGACTGACAAGTATGAAGAAGGATTGATATCAACTCTCACCTTGATCATTCGGATACCAGGGAAACCTTTTACCCTATACATCGAAGCTTTCAGATTGGATCTAGGATGCGGGTTGATGCATGGTAAATAAGTGATTGCATATGCTTTTAGAAAACTGAAGGAGCATGAGAAGAGTTATCCTACTCATAATTTGGAAGTAACGGTGATAAATTATGCAATCAAGACTTGGAGACATTATCTAAACGGAGGAGAATTTTAGACTGGATGGGAACACAAGAGTTTTATGTACCTCCTCATCAGAAAGAGTTGAACATGAGGATAAGAAAATGATTGGAATTGCTCAAGGATTAAGACTGTGATATCCAGTATCATCCAGGGAAGGCTAATGTAGTAGCTAAGGCATTAAGCAAAAAGAAAATTACGAAGTCCGAGGAAGGAACCAGTATAGATACTATCTTATGTTCCGCAGCAACAGATTCAGATTTGGAAGTAGAGTAACATACAATAGAAACTCGTGATGATCCAATAGAGCAAGAACTTATGAATGAACTTATGGAGCAATAATTCGACTGTGCTTGTGGCATTAATGATCATTTCTAAATTGATGGATGAAGTAAAAGTAGTAATTTTGTGAGATCCGTAAAAAAGAACGATGTAAGCAGATTTAGAATAAGGAAAACCCAACCCTAAGTTACTTTGGATGCGGAAACGGTACTCAAATACAGAGGTAGATTCTGAATACATGAAGATAAAGACTCGAATATTATGAAGAGGATAATGATAAGAATCCATTGTACTCAATATTCAAGACATCCTGGAGTACCAATATGTATCATGACCTGAAGAGATGGTACTGGTAAAGAGGAATGATCACAAATGTGGTTTAGATGCATGTTTCTGTAATTGAATTATCAGTAAGTAAAGACTGAAAGACAAAGACCAACATGGCTACAATAATAACTATCAAAG